>JANHZT010008597.1:0-10579 GCA_032468215.1 Stegonotus admiraltiensis | reverse complement strand
GTTAATCTGCAACTCTGTGTCCTGATTGGGGGGCAGCAGTTTTTTCTCCTGCTTCATTATCCTAGCTGCAGCCTGACCATGTTAAAGGCCCAGCTTTCTCTGGTTCCCTATTACTAACTGTCAACTGTAAAGAGGGAAGGATTCTGATAGGCATCACAACACCACTGATTGTCTGTTGAGATCTCAGCCTATCTTCTGGCTCGGTTCTCTCTCTCTCCATATTGCTAGCTATCATTTGCAAAGAGGGAAGGATTTTGGCAGGCTTTACAACACCACTGATTGTCTGTTGGGATCTCTGCCTATCCTCTGATGTTAAAACTCGAGTTTCCCTTAGTGCAGGTCTCCAAATACTTGAAAAAACTGCTTTTAAGGATTTTAAACTGGAATTTTAACCAGAATTTTAAGCATTTCAACTAACAGATTTTTAATGATGCAGGAAAACACCCGAGATTTTAACTTTTTACATACATATACCCACGAAAACTTGAGAACACACACACACACACAAATTCATTCTTTCAAAAGATTCTGTGGGATACTTCCTTGGCATAACCATCTAATACTGTAAGATAAATGCTCATTATTCAAAGTAGAAAACTGAGACTTCGGTTCATGGTAGTATGTAATGTTTTTTTTTCCTTTTCTTTTCCACTAGGTATACAATGTGTGGCTTCAACAATCAGTTGTGAAGATCACCAATGTCAGCAGTTTCTTCACTTGGCTTTTCATGATGTGAACAGACCAATGGGCAACTGAATCATGGACAAACTAAAAAAAACTTTATGGACTGTTTTTTTAAATCAGTTATTTCCTTCATCCATGGGAAACTATTAACGGATTATAGTGGGAAAGAGAAAGTGGAAAACGGAGAAAGAAGCACTTTGAATTGGAAAGTGATCCTACAATGAGAATTACGAGCACATCTTGCATCTGTCCAGTCCTAGTTTGTCTCTGTTTTGTGCAGAGGTGTTATGGAACTGCACATCATGGCTCCATTAAGGTGACTAGAAATCAAACCAAACATATAGAGGGGGAAACAGAAGTCCACCATCGCCCCAAACGTGGATGGGTATGGAACCAGTTCTTTGTTTTAGAAGAGCACATGGGACCGGATCCACAATACGTTGGAAAGGTAATATCTCTCTAGTGTTCTACAAATGCCTTCTGTGTCACAATTAACCAAACTCTTCAAGGCCAAATGTTATACAAGAGCCATGATGGTGCAGTGGTTAGTATGCAATTCTGCTGACTGCCAGCTGCCAGTAGTTCAGCAGTTTGAGTCTCACTGGCTCAAGGTTGACTCAGCCTTCCATCCTTCCAAGGTTGGTAAAATGAGACCCAGATTGATGGGGGCAATATGCTGACTCTGTAAACCACTTAGAGAGCACTGTAAAGCACTGTGAAGTGGTATATAAGTCTAAGTTATATTAAAAGGTAAAGGTTCCCCTCGCACATATGTGCTAGTCGTTCCTGACTCTAGGGGGTGGTGCTCATCTCCATTTCAAAGCCGAAGAGCCAACGTTGTCCGAAGACATCTCCGTGGTCATGTGGCCAGCATGACTAAATACCAAAGGTGCACGGAACGCTGTTTCCTTCCCACCAAAGGTGGGTCCTATTTTTGTACTTGCATTTTTTATGTGCTTTTGAACTGCTAGGTTGGCAGAAGCTGGGACAAGTAATGGGAGCTCACCCCGTTATTCGGCACTAGGGATTCAAACTGCTGAACTGACGACCATTCGATCGACAAGCTCTGCATCTTAGCCACTGAGCCACCATGTCCCATCTAAGTGCTATTACTATTGCTATATTTGGTAAATCCACTAAAGTACTTTGACATTCCACAGAAATTATTTCTAGAAAGAACATCTCACTTAATTGTGGAATGTTTCCTTATAAACAGCCAGTTATTGCTAATATGAGGATAAATTCTAGCAATGCAATATTAGAGAATTTGTGTTTGTTGCAGATACAGGAGCAATGTGAATTGCATAAATTTGAATTTCTGGGCTGAAACCTATAGTAGAAGAATATTATAATCCAGAATAGAATTAATGATCAGAGAACCACTGGATTTTTAGAGCAATCTTTATATATGGCTCTGTTACCTGGGTTTTGTGTGTGTATGTGTGTGTGTATCTGTCTGTCTGTCTGTATGTATTTTAAA
Source organism: Stegonotus admiraltiensis (assembly GCA_032468215.1). Lineage (NCBI taxonomy): Eukaryota > Metazoa > Chordata > Lepidosauria > Squamata > Colubridae > Stegonotus > Stegonotus admiraltiensis. The sequence goes on along the minus strand of JANHZT010008597.1, from coordinate 8,415 downwards.
CATATTTCTGTATTGCCACAGTCAAAGAGAGACTCTTGGTGTCTGTTAGAATATTGGCTGAGTTACACAACCTTTTTTACATGTTACCAACTTTGTTTTGTATTTATTTTGAATTGGGAATAATGCCAGACCTTCATGATTAAGAAGGAGTAAGGAAATCTCTGTAAGGTAAATGATGTGAAAGATAAGAGACAATATTTTAGTACCATTCTATGAATGTGAATGATGTAATTATTATGAAACATGGCCTGCTCTAATATATAGTGTAAATTATATTTAAAAGATATATGTTTCATAACATATGTTTAGATGTATGATTTCTAACATATATGTTTAAGTAATAAGAACGCTGTGTTTGGCTCTGTGTTTCTGTGTGTATTTCTGTGTGTGAGGAAACTGTTGTTCTACATATATGAAAGAAAGGAAATGCAGTTTGCATATATGAAACTATTGACTGTCTTTTGCAAATTAGAGGTTTTTTTCCTATTTTACAGGAAATATGTCATGAAACAAAAGATCTATGAGAAGTTGCCTTTAATTTTTGTTTGCTCTGTTTCACCATTGTAGTCAATTTCTTATCTCATCCCTATCCTGTTTTTAAATCGTGTTTTAAGGAACCCTAGGCTTTTGCAAGAATTTCTGGGATTGTGTGAGGGGAAAAAGTCACTCAAATGCAGCCAACCGCTAAAGGTTTATCTTTCAAGGCTTTTGGTCAAAGCTTTTGGGATTTATTTATTTATTTTTATTTAACAGGTTCAGTAACCTAAAAGACATAGGAAACACCTATGTTATCTTCCTGCTTATTCTTTGTCACTGTTAATATGTTATAGATTAGTTGCATGTGCATATTTGTTACATCCACTTTCAAGCTTAGAATCTTTGCAACAAGCAGAATTATTTTACATATTCTCATAAACACAAACAAAAAAAATGTGTTTCTGTGGTTGATTATATTATAAATATGCAAACAAACATCTCATATTTCTGTTCAAAACACTGTTAAGTTTAAGGATTTGTTCATAAGCATGTGTTGACACAATCATTTTGAGTATATTTTCCAGGAAAAAGGTGTGGAGGAAACAGAAAATATAGAATTATATATTCTCTGTGTTTTAGTGGGACAGGAATAATGAAAAATAGGCTTTTAGGAACACAATGTGATAATGAAAAGAAAATGTAATATTTTATGAGTTCTTACTACTTCCTGACATTTGGGATAGTCCATAACTGTGATATGATTTAATGCCAGACAAAATGTCAGATTTTGTTATTTTGAAAATATGTATTTCTAATCAATAAGTGCTGAATAATTGGTTCAAAATCTATTTGATAATAATGGGGGGGGGGCTTAAAAAAGGATTTAAAGTTTCAGAACACTCTTAAATAAAAATAACAGATATAAACCAACACAAATACCTGTCTAGGATTTAACCAATCCTTAAATCTAGAACAGATCTATGAGCTGGGTTTGTTATCAGATCATGCATCTGTCCTGTGACTTGACTTTGCTATTGTTTTTCAAGAACTTGCCCAGATGTGCCCTTAAAGGCCTGGGTTTAACAAATTCCAGAGAAAGAGAGGGGGGAAAAGTCACACTATGATTTTTCTTTGCTCTAAACTCAGCTGCTTTTTCCCAAAGAGGAAAATCTTAGGTCTTATTGGACTAAATAAGAGGCCCAGCGACCAAGTCCTGAGTTGTTGCTATGTGAAAACCACTGGCTTTCCTTTGACAGCATATTATCCCTCTACAACTTATACATGATTACAGATTCTGGAAGTTTCTGAGAAATGTGCACATATATATTTATGTGTTTCAAAAATATATCTTAGCTTCTGCTTGAGGTAAGGTGTGAGGGGAGTGGGAATGGAGCTCCTCTTTTAAACCTGACAGAATTAATTTCATGCAACCATGGAAAAGAGCTTGCTGTGAACAAAACTTAACAAAGAGGGAACAAGAAGTGACCTGTTCTCTAGCGCGCTGCTTGGATAATCCAAGAGCGTTGGCTGTTTCCCCCAGTTAGGATGATACTGAGTGTATATCTCTTTAAGATTTCTTGACTCCGCCTCCATGGACTGGCTGAGGCCCAGTTCCTTTTACTCAGTCAGGATTGATAGAGTGTTTTTTTGCTTCCTCCGTTAGTTCACTAGCGTTAGGGTTAATATTGTCCTTTTGTTCGTTGGTTTTTTTCCTTCCATTTGGAGCTGCTCCTGTCATCTGAACTTTGCTGGCTTCTGATTTTCGTTTTCCTCGGCTGCTGACAGTATTGTATCGGTCCTGGGGCTCCAGACTGCTTACCACCTCCCATTTGCTTAAAGACGCCACAGAGGTCTGCCTCACCATCGGCAACTCTGCAAGCTATTGTTTGTGACGCTGGTGAGTGCGCTGGTTGTCCGGCTTGTTGGCGAAACCGCCATCACCTCCAGCTCCAATTTCATCGTTCAGGTGGCTTCGGGGTCCCTGCCCGGTGCTTTGCGGCATACTCCGATCCTGTTTTCTCCAGTTTAAGGCGATTGGAACACTCTTCAGTGTTCACACGCTCGAACCTGCCAACTTGATAGCGGCGGTGCTCTGAGCCGGATTTTCCTGCACTTGCACCATTTTGACTTTCCTTGATTGGGCCGCTTAGGTGCTGAGAGGGATTCCTCTCGCATCAGAAGATCACTGTATTTGCCAGCCACAGCAGCATTCGAGGCACTTTCTAGCTCTCATGCCCTTGGAATCTTCTGTTGTCGGATCGTGAGGTGCTCTCAGCTAGTCTCCTCACTAGCTACCGGATTGCCATTTCTCCGGAACACCATCGCACACCTGAGCTGGTTATCTCTGGAGCCATCCCACAGTGGCCTACATACCAGCGCGTTACTGAGGGTCCTTCCTCTAGCGCTAAATACTCATCCACCATTTTGTGACAGGACTTGCCGAGCCGTGCTGCGGTTTTCATCTTTCTGCCTTGGATGCTTTGTTTTTTCTTACTGCCTATTAATTGCCTCTCTTGGGATGCTCATTTCTTAGTGCCAGAGTTGCTTCCTCAGTTGTGGGTGTTTCCATGGGGATTCCTCTACTCCCTGTACCCACCCACAGATTAAAAAAAAATTAATCATAATACTAATAATATCAGTGTTTCCACGATGGGAGATTCTGAACTTTCTTCTGATCTTGAGCCGGCCCATAGTCCTCCCAAAGCCCAACCACCCACGCAAGCCTCACGCAAGGCATCGACTAAGCACTCCAAACGTACCTCTGATGCCAAGCCCTCATCTTCTAAGGGCCACAAACCAACATCGGCCGAGGATAAAGCTGCCAAGTGCAGACATGATGCCTTGGAGCGCCGCTTTGACCAAGCACAATGCAAGGCCCAACTGATGCCTCAACAATCGGCGCCACCTGTCACGGCGCCTAACTTGCCAATTCCACCTACTCCTCAGCACCCTATTGTGTTGCCTCAGGGAGATCCTGCGGGGGCCCCCTTGGTTCCCCAACTGAACCCTTGCAGCCAGCAGAGGAGTTTGATACCACTATCAGGTTCCATGGCACTGCCGTCTGCTCAGCTGCCCACTCCTCGTCCCACGCCTGAGGCCACCTTTACTCCAACTGCCACGGGGCTCCACCCGGAAGAAGGGCCACAGACCATTTACTGCGATCTTCAGGCCATGATATCAGAAATCATTTCCAGAATGCTGGCGGCCGGATCTCATCATGTGGTCCAACCTTGAGGTGCCCAGCCTCAAGGGGTCCAACCCCAAGGTATCCCACTCTCTTCCTATTCTGAGGCCAACCGATCTCTCACCCCACCTCACAGCGAAGCTGAATTTACTGACTATTCTCTATGGGAGTCGGTTCACAGCGACGATTCCCAGTTTGACGAAGATGAAATCAGAGACATGGAGTTCTCTGAGGATGAGGACGTGTTGCCAGAGAAGTCAACCTCTAAGGGCCTTTTCAGGCCATCTCTATTCAAGGCCCTACTCCACAAGGCCATTGCTACCACTCAGTTGGCTGCATCTCAAGCTTCCACCGACCAACAGGGGGACCCGACTCCTCATGAAGCCCTCTTTGCGGTGCCTAAGGCAGAACAGGAGTTTATCCCCTGCCCTCAGCTTTTCACTGAAACAGTTCAGCGACCCTGGTCCCAGCCCTGGTCTCTGGCAGCACCCAATGGCCTCGACAAAAAGCTGTTTTGCTTGGCTCCCAATCTCCAGGACTTGCTAGCACTGCTGTCTGTGGATGCACCAGTTGCCGCCTTGACTTCGTCCATTGTCCTATCCAACGACATGGCAGACGGCCTTTGCTCAGAGGATAGAAAGGCAGAGCTCATTTTCTGCAAGTCTCACCAGGCGGCAGCCTGGGCCATCAGGGCCACTACATCGGCCTCATTTTTCAATCGGGCATCGCTGATCTGGCTCTGCCAGCTACAAGAAAGGCTTCCTCCTGACGATGGACGACTTCACCAAGACATCAATAAGTTGGTGGCCTCCACAGAATATTCGGCCAACGCAGCCTTGGCTGCGGCCAAGTTCGCCTCTTGTTCCCTAGTCTCTACAGTTACTTCTTGCCATCTCCTGTGGCTCTGGCACTGGAGGGCGGATGTAAAATCCAAATGGAGACTCGCCTCCGCTCCGTACTAGGGATCTAGCCTTTTTGGGGAGGCGTTAGACCCTATCCTCATTGAGGGCAAGGACAAATGAAAAATTATGCCCTTCTCTTATCGTAGGGCTGATCGCCGCTATTCCCCATATGCCCAGAGGCAGCCATTTTGGAATGAGCCCAGACCCAGCGGGTCCACTTCTTACCGCCCATCATCATCGCTCACCTATGGCCGACCCTCTGACCGGCCTGCCTTTCGAGATCACGGCCGCTGCCAACAGCCTGCCAAGCGCCCCCTCTGAGGAATGGGCAATCGGCCCTTTCGACGCAGCAAGTGACTACGCCACCCCGTTTCCCATTGGCGGCCGTCTCAGTCACTTCCTTCATCAATGGGAACTTTCGACATTGGACACTTGGATTCTCCAAACAGTGCAGCTCGGCCTCACCCTCAAATTCTCCTCCAGCCCTCCCAACCGCTTCATCCAGTGTCCCATCTCAGCTGACCCCCAGAAAAGGTGCTTGATGTCCACGGAAATACAACATCTTCTGGACATCTGCGCTATAGAGCTGGTTCCCACAGAATACCATTGGACCGGTTTCTACTCAATATTTTTCCTCGTTCCCAAAAGTTCCAGGGGCTGGAGAGGAATATTGGATCTGAAGGAGTTAAACAAGCTGATAACGTACCACAAATTCAAGATGCAGTCCTTCAAATTGATTTTGGGTTGCATCAGGCAATCAGACATAATGACCTCAATAGATCTCAAGGAGGCCTACCTCCATATCCCGATTCGGCCATCCCACAGAAGGTTCCTGTGATTCTCTTATTGCAACCAGCATTTTCAATACAGGGCCATGCCGTTTGGCCTCTCTTCGGGCCCCAGGACCTTCACAAAAATCCTCGCAGCGGTTGCCGTCTCTCTCCGCCTCATCCCCATCAGGGTGCTCTGCTACCTGGACAACATCCTGGTGCTATCATTATCACACCTAGCAGCTCTCAGAGACCTGGAGTTAGTACGGAACTCCTTGCAACACCACGGGTTTTCTCTCAATTTGGAGAAAAGCCACCTGCAACCCACAACCCGTATTCTACATCTTGGGACCATTATTGACTCTGCCTCGGGACACGTCTTCCTGTCCCAGGATCATTGCCGCAGCATTGCGGGCTTGATTTCTCAGGTCCTTTCCTCCAGGTCCGTCTCCCTGCTCCTGTTGTCTCAATTTTTTGGGAAACTTATCTCCTGCATCAACATAGTGCTGTGGGCCTGCCTCCACTCTCAGCCCCTGCAATAGTACCTCCTTCCATATCAGAAGTCTCTTTGCAGCAACTCCAGGGCCAAGGTCTGGCTGCCTCTATCCGTCAAATGAACTCTCCATTGGTGGACGTCGACAGCCATATCGCAGGGTTGCCTATTCCAAGAACCGCAGCGAGTCACCGTGACAACGGACGCAAGTCTGATGGGTTGGGGCACCCACCTCCTCTCCAATGTGGCTCAGGGTTGTTGGTCATCAGCAGAGAAACAACATAATATCAATTGGTTGGAGCTATGGGTGGTCCGCCTGGCCCTCCTTCACTTTCAGCCCCAGGTGGAGGGACATGTGCTAATCCTAATGGACAATACCACCATGAAAGCACATGTGAATCGGGAGGGTGGCACCCAATCCAAGTCTCTACTGGATGAAGCCATGACGCTGCTATCCTGGGCAGAGAACCACACGCTCTCCATCTCGGCACAACACATTTCACAGTCAGACAACATCCAGGTGGACTGGCTGAGCTGCTCTCAGATAGACTAGGCCGAGTGACACTTACACCCCTCACTCTTCATGGAGCTGACGGCCCAGTTCGGGGTTCCGCTCATGGATCTATTCGCGAGCTCACACAACGCCCAACTTCCCTGTTTCTTCTCTCACTTCCCCTGCCCGACGTCAGAGGGGACGGATGCGCTCCGAATTCCCTGGCCGCGGGGACTACTCTACGCATTCCCGCCCCCCCTCTCATTCCAAGAGTTGTGCGCAAGATCCTGACAGAAGGCACGGATGTCCTCCTGGTTGCCCCACATTGGCCACATCGGTCGTGGTTTGTGGACCTTCTGGACCTGTCGGTCTCCCGTCCCTGGAGGATCCCCCAGGACCGGATTTCTCTTAGCCAGCAGGCCATTCTGCACCCAGAGCCACAGTGGCTGCAGTTGACCATCTGGCATTTGAGAGGATCCTCCTGAGAAGGGACAACCTTTCAGGGTGGGTTATCACCACCATGCAAGCCTCCCGCTGGGCCTCCACTAACCAGATCTATGACGCAACTTGGCGGGCTTTCCGCCTCTGGTGTTCCAAGTCCAACATCGACCCCACCTCGGCTTCTATTTCGGCGGTCCTTGAATGCCTTCAGGACGGATTTGACAAAGGCCTTGCACCAAATACACTCCGACACCAAGTGGCCGCTCTACACTCAGTTTTACCTGGCACACCAGACCGGCCCCTGATGCAGAACCCTAAGATTTGGACCTTCCTTAGGGGAGTTACTAATCTCCGTCCACCTATAGTACACCGATATCCAACATGGGATCTCTCCCTGGTCCTCCAGGCACTGATGTCTCCACCCTTTGAGCCCTTGGACTCCATCTGCCTGCGTTTCCTGACCTTGAAGGTCATGTTCTTGGTAGCTATTACCTCCGCAAGAAGAGTATTGGAGCTTGCAACACTATCGGTCTGACCTGACCTCTGTGTCTTCCACACGAATAGGGTGTCCTACGGATGGACCCATACTTCTTGCCAAAGGTAAATTCGCTCTTCCATCGCTCTCAGGAACTCGTAGTACCCAATTTTTGCCCAGGACCCCGACATTGCCTTGAAGCTCAATGGCATACCCTGGACGTTTGTCATGCCCTTTGTAAATACATCAAACGGACCGCACCCTTTCAGAGATCTGAAGTGCTTTTTGTCTCCTTCTTGCCAGCATCAATGGGCCACAAGGTGTCTTCGGCTACTATCGGCTGCTGGCTCAAGGCATGCATCGCAAAGGCGTATACCCTTAAGAACAAGTCTCCGCCTGGGCATATTCTTCCGCACTCCACGAGGAGTGCCTCCACGACTGCGGCTTGGGCCACCCAGGCATCCGTCAGCAACATTTGTAGGGCGTTGATCTGGTCTTCTATTATGCCATTCATCCGGCACTATAAGGTTGACTCCTTTGCTTCGGCTGAGGCATCCTTTGGACGGCGTGTTTTGCAGACTGTGATTTCTACTCCGGCCACCCAGGAGCATTCGGCCTCCCTCCCTCTGTGATACTTGCTTGGGTATGTCCCACACTCTTGGATTATCCAAGCAGCGCGGCAGAGAACGGACATTGCTTACCTGAATGTCCCTTCTGAGCGCGCTGCTGGCTAATACAACCCACCCAGGCCGGCCTCTGCTCTCTCATTCTGGACGACTTCCTGGACACTCTTCTGTTATGCTCCTTCGTGAAAGAAACTGGGCCTCAGCCAGTCCATGGAGGTGGAGTCAACAAATCTTAAAGAGATTTACACTCAGTATCATCCTATCTGGGGGAAACAGCCCACGCTCTTGGATTATCCAACAGCACGCTCAGAAGGGACATTCAGGTAAGCAATGTCCGTTTTTTTTTCTACTGTAGATTTTTCTTCAAGTGTGTCTCAGGTTCAGTTGCCATAATTGTACTCCCCTTCAAGTGATTCGCTGCACGGAATGTTCCAACATTTCTACAACTGTAGAATTGTTGCTGAAATCTGTTTTATTTGTTTCCATGTCTGCATTAAAATGTCTCTTATTTTATGTCTATGGAAATGGGTTCTGTTTTTTTCTCCCGTGTCCCA
>JANHZT010008596.1:39968-51851 GCA_032468215.1 Stegonotus admiraltiensis | reverse complement strand
CTTAAAAGTCTGTGCTGACCAATTGGCCCCCATCTTCACCCGAATCTTCAATAAATCGCTAGAGATGTGCTATGTTCTTTCTTGCTTCAAACCCTCTACTATCACCCCAGTGCTGAAGAAGCCCACCATCAAGGAACTGAACGACTACAGACCAGTTGCTCTGACATCTGTAGTTATGAAAACCTTTGAAAGGCTAGTGCTGTCTCACTTGAAAACCATCACGGATCAGGATAATGGGACATTTTCCATGGATTGAAGTAAACAGAAAACAAGGTAATTGCAGTTTCCTATCAACTCCTATGGTGGGAGTGGAAAGGCAGTAAGAGATCTAATGATTTATGACTGTATATTCCTTTAAGGGAATTTGTTCTGTACTGTATAAAAGGAACTCAGATTTTAGTGGGCAACATGCTTGATTTGGAATGTATTCCCAAGTATCAATTATTCTGTACAGAATAAAGCTTCACAAAGATTTTTATGTTTGGTGTAACTCAGTTGGGTAGAGCACACCAGGCTAAGAACTTCCAGCATTCCTGGGACAGCACTAGGAAGCCTGATTAAAATGATTTAAAGGGCTGATAGATTCAGAAGAAAGGATGAGCTAGAAAAACTATTAATCAACTTATACCCATAAAGCATCTACTCTGCTCCGCTAGGCTACCCATCTGGGACTCAGACAATGTGCTTTTGCAGCTCATCTCTCAGTCCATAAATAAAATGCCATAAGTTTCACTGTGGTCAAAATGGGACTCTGGAAGGACACAAAGAGTGCCTACGGGGTAGCAGCAGAGATTGGTCCCAGCAGAAGCACCACATCCTGGTCATACCTATACAAAAAATATGCTGAACCAATCAACAGAAAAGTATAGATACATATAATAGCATCAACACAGCCTCAGAACTAATAAGCACAACAATTAAACGCTTCCTTGTAGTCTCTCCATCTTATCTCTTTGTCATACGTAGGTTATTGTTAGCATACCATCCTCGGAGAATTTAAAAATCTGGAAGCCATTGAATATGAAAGAGAGCACAATGTGATAGCAAACAATGTCTGAAATGAGAAAGGAAATGGAAGTACATTGTGGTTTGTAAATATACTGTAGTTTCTTCCCATTTAATACAGTTGGCAGAGTTTTTTGAGTTTGGAGAGTTTTATTTTGATTTGGTTTTGGAGCTGGAAGATTTTTTTTGTCCAGTTTTCAGAAATTTTATCTGGCTAAACCTGTAGTCTTTCTTGTAAATTAGGACAGCGTTTTTCCATTCTCAAAAAAGAAGAAATGCATTGGCAAAACAAAAAAAGTGATAAAAAGAAACCATATATTTTGATATACACAATATGCATGTGTTAATTTACACCTAGCTGAAATAGGGGGATCTTCACAGCAAATTATTGACAGATAAATTGAATGTGTAAGATTAGATCTGTGTTTGTCAACCTTGGCAACTTTAAGCTGTGTGAATTTCAACTTCCAGAATTCCCCAGCCAGCATGTCCACACACCTTAAAGCAGTCAAAGTTGAAAAACACTGGACTGGAATGTGAGTAACATCTTATATCATCACATAGTATTCCATTCTATTCCTTAATAAATGTTTCTTCGTTGTTTTGCTTTTTCTATGTCATCAAGGTTGCAGTCCTAAATAATAATTTTTTTTCCACTGAATTCAAGAAAATGTATTCAGAATCATATTGTAACAGGGATGCATAGCTAACAGATGCTAAAATGAAGTAGCAAGCTGTCTGCACTGGAAAAACACCAGCTTTGGATAATAACTGAATCCTAAACATTTCCATAAGTCTGGAAAAGGAATTGGACTCAGTAAGGATGGATTCCAGATGGTTCAGGGAGGGCTTGTTGCCAGTTTGAGAGAAACTGAGGCAGCGTTGGTGGTAGAGTTGCTGGAGTCCAAAAAACACAAATGGGATTCTGTGGCTATGCAGGTTTTGGGGAGCTAAGGAGCTGCTCTGGTTGCACAAGTGAACTTTCTAGTATATAAATAAGATTAATATAGGGATGTGTCAGGGGTGAAATCTACTTACCTTCCTTACCGATTTGGAAGCGTGCGTGCATGCACACACCTTCTGCGCATGCACACACCTGCGCATATGCAAAACCTGTGCATGCACAGAAGGTAAAAAAACATTACTTCCTGGTTAAAACCAGGAAGTGATGAGACCCGGGCGGCGATTGTTACCAGATTGCCGAACCGCAGGGAAAAATCGCTACTGGATCAGGCAATCCGGCCTAATCCAGGAGCATTTCACCCCTGGGGTTTGTTGAGAGCAGTGGTGGGTTTCAAATTTTTTTACTATTGGTTCTGTGGCCATGGCTTGGGGTCATGGCTTGGTGGGCATGGCAGGGGAAGGATACTGCAAAATCTCTATTTCCTCCTGATCAGCTGGGTCTCAGGAGGCAGAGAATAGATGGGGCGGGGCCAGTCAGAATTTTTACTACCGGTTCTCCGAACTACTCAAAATTTCTGCTACCATTTCTCCAGAACTGGTCAGAACCTGCTGAAACCCACCTCTGGTTGAGAGGGGTGAGTATTGTCTTAATGATCTTTCAGGAAGGAAACAAGGACTCCCAATAATTCCTAACAGTCAAAGTGTTGGAGAGAGTTTTACAAATCACATAAAGACCAGCCCACTGTAGGAAATGTAGAGACAAAGCAGAGCTTGCAACAGATAGCTATTCTATCTTTGCTTGAAAATTTCTAGCCAGGGAGAACTCGCTCTACCTTTAAGAAATTGGTTCTCTTATTCTATGGTTGTAACATGAATTTGATTGGTCAAATGATTGATTGATTGAATGATTGAGCTGCTCTTGCCATCTATACATATAGCCTCTTGTAGCTGTAATCCTGTCTTGCAGAACTGCAGTAAATAAGTCATTGCCCTCTTTTACATGATGGATTTGGAGTTATATTAAGGGCTGAAAACATAGTTGAAATGAGAAGAGAAAAATCTTCTGACTGTTTCCTGACCTGTTGCTAAATATAATAACAACAACAACAACAATAACAACAACACCCAGATATCATGATTGTCGAGGGCCAAAGCATACAATTTATTGATATCGCTGTACCAGAAGACACCAGAGTTGAAGAAAAAGAACTGGAAAAAATCATGAAATATCGCAACCTGGCCATTGAAACTACACGATTATAGACGAAACATATAACAGTGATACCCATTGTCATTGGGGCACTTGGTACCATATCCAAGAATTTTTCAAAATACATCAAGAAATTGCAGCTACCTGCAATAACACCATTGGAACTGCAAAAATCTGTGCTACTTGGAACATTGTATATTTTAAGAAGATACTTGGTTGATAACTAGTGGTATGCTGGCACTGGTACCTAGTGGTATGCTGGCAGCAATCCATATCAACCAGTAGCACCAGTCAATGGTATTTATGATTTTTAAATGTTCAGTGAGACTGAGTTACATGTTTAATGAATAAAAGAGATAATAATAATAATAATTTTTAAATGTTCAGTTGATTGAGCTTCACGTTTAATGAATAAAAGAGATAATAATAATAATAAATGATATTTCGAAGGATGCTTCCAAGCACACAATTACACTTTATATTGTCCATTCCGGCCACAGGGCACTAAAGTTTATGAAAAATGATTGCTCAGTGATCTATGATTATTCAGTGATCTGGAAAAGGACCATACATTGGCTTACAATGTATTCTTCTGTTTATTTCTACTTCATGTTCTTCAGAGCTAAGGGCCAAACCACGTTTTACTTCTAGCGATTTTCCCTGCTGTTTTTGTTTTTTTATTTTAAATGAAAGCAGCCTTCTGAGACTACAAATTTAACACTTTTTCTCCCAGGCTATTAAACTTCTTTTCTATGCACAGAAAAATAGAAGGGGAGATTTTGAGAAGACCAAAGTGCAGAACATATTCTCTCTTGTCACCATTATTTCACCTTGTGAATGGTATGCATGTGTGTGTTTAACTCAAAAGTGAGTTTCAAGCAACTGATGTTCAGGAGCATTTTCAGAGCTAGTTTTGAAAGATGGTATATAGAGTGATGATCTGGAAACCATTGATTCAAGAGAAAGGGAGATGGAGACTAAGGCAAGGCAAGGCAAGGAAGGAAGGAAGGAAGGAAGGAAAGAGAAGGGAAAAAAAGAAAAGAAAAAGGATAGGGTAAAAAGAGAAAGGAAAAGGAAAGAAAAGGAAAGGAAAGGAAAATGGATAGGAAAAGGAAAACAACTCAGATAAAGAAATGGAGAATAAAATGATGAGTATAAATGACAAGGAACAAGGAATAAAAAGTAAAAAAGTTTTTTTCTAAAAAAACTTGTGTTAAAAAGGAAGAAAATTGCAGAAAAATTAAGGAAAGATGAAGAATGAGTTGGAAAAGAATAACGTTAGGCACAGTAAGACGGTTGGTTTTGCATGTCACAGAATAAATAATTTATTATGAATTATTGCTATTATTATTGAGATATTCTCTTATACTGTAATAAAAATTTCATTAGCATGGAACACTGTGTCTTGACTGATGGGAAAGAATGCCTACCTTAGACAGCAAAATGTCTTATGTGACCGACCCTAAATATAAAAGAAGTTTACAAAAGGATAAGGAAAGGGTTTTAGTTCTACATCTTGGAGATCTAGATACAACGTACATATGATGAAAGAGAGAAATCTGTTCATTTGGGACGTTTGTGGGTTCAGCTTTCATACTGCCAGGGGAGGTTTGTAACTTATTTACACAGAATATCTCCTTTTACAAGATTATTCCTTTATTTCAGTTTTTAGCTGCCAAGCCCTTATAAGACAGCTTTCACTGTAGGAGCATAAAATTACAAAAAATAACAAATCAGCAAAAAGCATAAAAATGTATGAGAGGCAGGGCAAACATAGCTGTAAAATTTATTAAAGGATAATAAAATAATAAAGTGGGAGCAGAACAGCAAGTATCCTACTCCAACAATGTCATAAAACAGAAAAAATAACACAAGTTAACAGCACAGTCCAATGATTTCTATTAAAAGGTAAAACCATATTATTCAGTTGGTCTTTAGGTGTAGAATTGTAGCTTGTTTTGAGGTTATGCACTTTGACTCTGATACATGGCTTAGCATTTCAAAATTGTTGGACCAGCTCCAACCTGATAGCCACTAGATATGTTGAACTATTTCATATAATTCTCAATTCAAGGTCATACATACAATTTTAGAAATTGTAAACTGAGACAGCTGGAAAGTTCACAGTTGCAAAAGACAATTATGTGACATTATTGTCTTTCCCGGATGCTATTGATGTGCTGCCCACCATTATATGGAGAAAATCTGCCAAATGAATTAAAAAGAGGAAAACAAGGGGATATCTCAATTAAATCTGTTTTTGCTTCCTAATATATCTAATTTTAGATCAATCTTTGAGCTGGCATAATAAAAAAATAAAAGGTCAGTCCTTGCCATAATTGAATCACAGTTCAACTTTTTGTAGTTTTATGAAATCCATCCACTGCAACCCCTACTCTATGCTTCTAATTTTGTAATGTGCAGATAAATAACAATCCTGTAATTGTCATTTATCTGCACATTACAAAGGGGCCTTGAGAAAGCTTTGTTTCAAAAGAATGGCAAATATTTTTAAAAATGTAATATAAAGGAACATGGAATTGGACCGAGAAGCCTTAGTCCGGATTTATTTTTTAATTACCTTCCACAAGATAGTTCTGGAACTTCTGGAACCAGGAACACAAACATGAAACTTTCTTCGTTCCAAACACAGCAGTTTCTGCAAAGGTTGATGCCAATAAACCTTGTAAATCCACTCTTACTAAGAGCTTTGGCTCTGGAAGTGCTAAATATAACCTGGTGCATTCAACCCACACTCCACCCGCCTGAGACACCTCCACACACCACAGTCTGTCTATTTCTGGAAGAAACATTTAATTCCACCAACTTTATGTATCAAAGGTGTTCTTTTTAAAGCCTTTATGTAAAAAGCTTATGCCATCCACCCCTTTTTCTAGCTGCTGATGCAGAACAGGAATACATGAAGGTGGAACAGACAGAGGCTCAACAAGTATCGTCCTTTCTTCTAGATAAAACTCTTCTTAAATTGTTCTCCCTCAGTCATGGCATTTGATAGGAAACCCAAAGGCACAGTGGAGTGGAGTGCAGTGGAGGTGTAGTGGGGAATGCAAGGTGATGGGATGGCAGGGGTGGCAGAGGGCAGAGATGGAGAAGATAGCACCCTACATTGACATGCACCATGGAGTTGTCAATATGGATGGGTTGCCAAGTGCCCAAATACTGATATCATGCAACAGCTGTAACTTCAGGTACTTTACCTAAATACCATTCATTCAGTGGACTCTCTAAATGAATGGTCATTAAACAAGGATTACTTGTATAACTAGTTAACTTGTAGATAACTATATCTATAGTTATAGTTGTGCCCATGAACATATTAATGAACGCCACAGACATTAAGTGAACCGTTTACTATGGGGGTGATTTTGTTGAAAATCAGAAATAAATGCCAGCTTTTGGCCATCGTAAAATGTGGTCATGTGACTATAGAACACTGCAAAAAGCTATAATTGTTGCCAGGCTCCCAACGTACAATGATGTGATGTTGGGGGCAATAATCAGAACTTCAAATCCAGGTCATAAGTACCGTCCAGGTAGGTCCGTTGGAACTTCAAATGGCCATTAAGCAACCAGTCATAAGTCAAGGACTACCTGTAATGTTTGTAAGAAATCCATTCCTTGATCTAAACATTTCAAAATACATTGAATTAATCATAGAATAGTCCAACCCAGAACTGACGGGAGAATAAAGTCTAGTGCATATCCTTCCAACGTTTACAAAGAACAATCTAACTAAAAAGTTATCTGGTCCAATCCTTGCTTAATTATAAAGTGAGGGGCCTTGGAGTCGCTCATTAAGATGTATCAACTTACAAAAGAGTAAGTGTACGATCAGTACACTTACAACTGTAAGTCAGTACACTTACTTGCAAAAAGAGTAAGTGTACGATCAGTTGGCGAGAGGCATTGTTGTAACAGCCTGATAATTGAATCTTATTGCTACATTTCTGTTTGGAGTAATTATTTCTAAATTTGTATCTGATACATTAATGTATGTTTGTAAAATGCGTATATATGTGAGCTTGTGAGGTAGTCCAGACAGAAAACATGCCCAGATGATCTAATCAGAAATGTTTGCCATGCCTACATTCCTTCTCTAAGCTAAGATGCCTCATATCCTACTTTTTCCTGGCTGTGGCTCTTTTCCTGACTCCAAGGTCATTCCTACATTCCATTATAGAATATATACAGTAAATGTTCAGCTAATGAGTAAATAATTATTGAACAGGGAGGATTGAGGGCATCCTAATAAGAACCAGTCAAGAATCCGATGATGGTTGTATTCAGGGATGGGACCACAGCAATATACTTAGGTTCAGGTGGGGGTTGTTTCTGAATAATAAGAGTTGTTGAACTTGAAGTTTATTAATCCTTACTTTTCCTGTGCTCAACATTAAGTCTAGAGAGGCTATATGAAAAATGAAGTTGTGTTGTTTTTTCACTTCCTTTTGCCGTATAAGAAGGAGGGTAAAATGTGAACAGAAATTAGTCTGAATTGGCCAAAATCCTGCTCACCCCATCCCATCCCACCCCCGATTTGCCCATGATATGGTAGCCAATTGTCCTTCTATGAATGTTTTCTGGACTAGATTGGAATAATAATAATAATATGGATCAGGAAGTGATAGCCTGCCTGGAGTAGCCTGGAAATTTGGTCTCTTACTATGCAGAGTAATGTGTGCGTCTACTCAATGGAACTCAAATGAAGATTCCAGCATATTGTAATTTGTCGCCATTCTGCATATATTTTTGATGGAACCTGATTTTTCTGATAGCTGCACACAGGAAGTACACCAAAAGTCTAGCTCACAGGCAGCTGTTCAACATCTTGTCTTTTGTCTCTGTTTCATTGTCCTCATCTGATTGTAGGTCAGATGTTGACAAAAATGCTAAGCTTTCCTATATTCTGATTTGAAAGGTGATTGTTAACATGTGTTAATAATAGATACCCCACCATGGACCAACACATTGTATTCTTAGAGTATTATAAATGGGGCTTATCACCCCCAGATATTGTGCGTCTTTTTTGCATTATAGAAAAAAAGTGTTTGTATCTATTCTTAATTGCTTAAGAAACAAAGTTTGAACATTTTGTCCTGACTGACAACTCAGTGAGTCACTCTCAACAGCTATCGCTGCATTAATTATAACTAGAAATGGCAAGGCATGGAGGATATCAGCATGTTAGATGTTCTCTGGGTTACAAGCAGACACACATAAAGTCTGTTACTGATCAGATAACAGATCAGAGCAAACCAAGGGTGCGATGTTGTGGGCAGAAGAACTTTAAAAGTATCTTTGGCCAGAGAGGAAAAAAAGAAGAGGAAGCCAGCGTCCAACAATACAAATAAGAGTCTGGAACCAATCCTATAGTTTGTATTGCACTGCACCTCTCTTCCAGAGAATTTTGAATAATAATCATCAGCTGATGTACTCAGAATGTGACAATGCTATGAAAAATAAGCCTACTCTCTTTTCGTATTAATCCTTGATCATCTATTGTTCTGCATAATAGTCAGGCTAGAATGCCTTTACAGCTTTAGAGTCTCAGTGAACAATTTTCTTATGGGCAGGATTTTATGGCATTTCATCTCTCCCTGGTTTTAAAATATTTCCCTCTGTGCAACTGCTTATTCCAAAAAGGTTGTTTCAGGCTGATTAATGAGGGTTAATGACCAGGGAATCTGTCCCAGATTTCGACGAACGATCACAGCTCCCTTCTTTTGCTTCTTTTAATCTTAGCCTCTTAAACCAGCGCTTAGGATAGCAATTATTTTAGGGGGCCCAATACAGACACGGGGAGCCTGGCTGAAGCTTCTCAACACACCTTGCACAACTGGCACGTTTCTGAGTGTAACATGGCTCAAATGTATTTATTGATAGAATATAAATTCATGTTGTCTTGTATTTTCCGTTATGGATTGCACCAGTAAAGGTTAAACCAATTTCATTGTATACATGATGTACAATGACAATAAAGGCTATTATTATTATTAAATCTTAGCTGGACAGCAACATTCAAAGCAAAGTAATCAGTGTTTAAACAACCTAAACAATTACCCCCCCCCAAACAGGGCAGCTGATAATTAAAATGGCAAGTTAATAAAAAGCCTGGCTGAACAAATGGCTTTTGCTTAACATCCTGAAAATCAGAAGGCGGTTTTGAAGAATGCCTGATCAAACACCTCAGTTACCTTAGCATTCATCCTACCTATAGAAAAGGCTCAAGCTGGTCTCAGGTCTAAGTGCAGCTGTGCAAAAAACCAGATCCGAATTCAAAATGCATGTGCATTTGCTAAATGAAGGAAATAAGGGAAATCTGGTCCGCAGGAGGTTCCAATGTCAGTATAGCAACTTTATTTTCTGTGTAAAATGTACAACCAGACCAGATTTTCAGAACAGAGAATTGCTCTCTCTATATCAATCTCCCCAGCTGAATTGGAAGTTATTAATAGCTAAAATAGCTATATGATAATAACCACCGAGAGTTGGTAGCGCAATGCAAGATGAAAAAAAACATATTGTACCACTCTTTCTGAAGTAGATTTAAGTTGTTTAAATGTAAGTATGTGTGCATATTTTTTTTTAATCACAGTAAAGCAAAGAAGTTCTTTTTAGCTTTCCTGATAAGGAATACAGAGACACTCAAAAAGTGTTCACATTTTCACCTGCAGAAACTCAAGATGCAACTTTGTAAGTCACATGAAAAGATTGCTTCATATCAGGAGAAATGAGTCTGTTTCATTTCTCCAGACTTCACACTTTGGGCTCCAAATTCACTATATTGGTATAAAATGTGCAGGTGGGTTTTCTACAGTATGTGCTTCCTTGTCTTTCATACAATATAAATGCATATTAGTATTGTCAACATTTTACATAAAAAGTGTAAACGCATAAAGAGTTCCCTATACTGGGCACCAAGAAATAAAGTGCTTTGCTGGAGATGAGACAAATATGAGCGCACGGCAATCCCTGACTCAGACACAAATCAGTGCCAGCAGCCTTATCACCCAAGAGTCAAAAACTCTATGTAATAGAGCTATTTTACACATATATATCAGCTGTATGTAAATCCAGACTGGACACCAATGGCTGCAGGTAGTTTTTGCTTGTTCAGTCAACCTCCCTCCTCCTCCCTACCTCATTGTATCCCCAGTTTCCTATTTACTAAACTCCAGAAGTTTTACTATCCTTTTTTTATGACTTAAGCGTGGAAGAGATGCTTGACACCAAACTAAGGAACAGATTGTATGGCTGGAGGCTATTATCTTGGATTTAGCCAGCCAGTAGAATTTATGAGCTACTCTTAAATCTAGTGTATTCACCAAGCCCTGTTATGATAGAAGATTCTCACTTAACCTGTGTGTGTGTGTGTGTGTGTGTGTAAGATTAAATGGCAGAGGAGCTATACGAGGTCAGCGGGATATATTTCAGGAAAAGCCCAAGAGTATTGAGATGTAAAGCCTTCAAAGGAAGGAAGGAAGGAAGGAAGGAAGGAAGGAAGGAAGGAGGGTCTGTTTTAAAGTTAGGACTGACCCAGATCATTGTGCAGCAGCTTACCTGTAGGAGACCTGCTTCCTGATAGCTAAGTGGAGGAATTGGTCGTCCATCCCCGAGGACGGACCTGCTGCAGCGTCGGAAGGTTTCAAGGTGGGCCCCAGACTTGACGGCAGAGATTTCCCAGCTCCCAGGACCCTCCATTCGTCTCTGGCCAGCCTGCGCAGGGGTGTTTTTATCTCTCTGGCCGCCGCCGCACCGGCTTCAGCAGCATCCCAGCTGCTCCGATTCCGGGGCGCTTCAGCCATTCTCTTCTAGCGGCTCTTTTTGCGCTCGGTTTCTACCGCCCCCCGCCGGCTCGCTCGGGGGCTCCGGTTGATCTCGGACGCTTTGGGGCAGGTGGATCGGATTTATTTTTCCTTCAGGAGGGAAGAAGCAGCCCGGCGTGTGGCAGCCTTTCTGGGGACTGGGGAAGCTCAGAACCTCGTCTTCGGCTCCACTCGACACTGAGCTTGTCGATCAGAAAGGTCGGCAGTTCGGCGGTTCGAATCCCTAGTACCGGTCTCTTGCGTGAGCAGGGGGTTGGACTAGATGACCTCCAAGGTCCCTTCCAACTCTGGTACTGTTACTGTCTACTTTGGGGGATCCAAGCTGCGGAGGTGAAATCCCAAAAACTTAGTTAAGATGGCATAAGCGCCCAGGCAGGGCGTCTCTGGCGCTCTGGGAGAAGGAACGTAAACGAGCCCTTTAGGGAAGGCTGAAGTTTTAGTCCGGGAAGGACTCGGGATGGGAGGCGCGGAGAAGAAGACCCGATCTCGAAGCGGGAAAAGCGGCTGCGTCTCCTCTGCCGGCGGTGGGGCAAGAGGCGAGTGCAGGTGGCTTGGCGGCTCCGGTCCAAATGCTCGGCTCCCAAATCCGGAGCCTACAGGTAATTATCCTCAGCAAGAAGAGCCAAAGCGGAACAAGCGACGCGCCGGATCCTGCAGCTCCGGAGACCAGAAGAGGCAGGCAAAAGAGAGAGAGAGAGAGAGAGAGAGAGAGAGAGGTGGAGGAGGGGGGGCGTCGCTGTGTTCACGCCACCCAAGATTGCAGTGTCACCTTAGAGACACGCGGAAACGGGTTCTTAACCCTTGCCCGGCTAGCAATAGGAGAAGGGAAGCCTGGAAGAAAGAATGTTTGGGGCTCAAGAGATACCCCCCCACCCCCCAACACCCGATCCAGGACAGGTCGGCCAAAATCAGAACAGC
>JANHZT010008592.1:0-15991 GCA_032468215.1 Stegonotus admiraltiensis | reverse complement strand
AAGGATGGAAGGCTGAGTCGACCGTGAGCCTGGTGGGACTCGAACTTGCAGTAATTGCAAGCAGCAGATGTTAATAATAATTCACTTAACAGTTGTGTTACTAATTTAACACTTTCAGTGATTCACGTAACAAATGTGGCAAGGAAGGTCGTAAAATGGGGTAAAACTCAATAAATTTCTCACTTAACGACGTAAATTTTGGGCTCAATTGTGGTCATACGTTGTGGCCATACTGTCATTCCGTCCAGAAGACGTAGTTCTGAGCTAGAACGGGCATGAAGGCAGCTCTGTCAATCTGGTTTGTATCCTGTTTGTGCCCGTAGGTGCCGGCCTCCTTGCCCCCCAGTTCTGCGCCCATGGCGGTACCCAGCTCTCTCCAGCTCAGCCACGGACAAGAGGACTCCAGCCGCTGCTCGGACAACTCCAGCTACGAAGAGCCTCTCTCCCCCATCTCGGCCAGCTCGTCGGCCTCCCGGCGGCGGCAGGGTGAGCGAGACATGGAGCTGCCGGATGTCCACCTGCGGGATCTGGTGGGCATGGAACGCCACTTCCTGCCGAGCGAGCCCACCAAGTGGAACGTGGAGGACGTGTATGAATTCATCCACTCCCTGCCCGGTAAGCGTCTGCCGCTAAGCGATGGGCCAACCTCAGCGAGCTCCCAAGAGATGGAAACCCATCTTCTTCCCCACGTTTGGCTACTTAATTGCCTTGAGAAATCCCCTCCCCCAACGGAAAGGGTGATTCAAGGACTTTTAGAGAACACCAGAGTTAGTTAAACAAGTGCCACAAACTCAAACTATAAGTCTCTCTCAATTTCGTTAGGTATAGCAATAGCAATAGCACTTAGACTTGTATACCGCTTCACAGTGCTTTGCAGCCCTCTTTAAGTGGTTTACAGAGTCAGCCTCTTGCCCCCAACAATTTTGGCTCATTTTACCCACCTCGGAAGGATGAAAGGCTGAGTCAACCTTGAGCCTGGTGAGATTCGAACTGCCAGATGCAGGCAGTCAGCAGAAGTCGCCTGCGCTAATGCACTCTAACCCCTGCGCCACCGTGGTATAAGATGAAGTAGAAACTCTGGTTGTCTTCCAAGATTTTGCCTGGTGGAAGATAAAGCAGAGAGAAATCCTGGCAGGGTTGCAAAATTTCCCTGAGCTCTGTGTGGTGATTGAGCCTCCCTCGAAGCCCGGACATCAATCTTTCGTGCCCCGGTCGTTTCCTTTACGTCAGGAAAGCTGCCCGTCCTCCATGTTGGGTCGCTGGGGATTGTGAAATGGGGGTGCTGGAAGGGGGACAAAAGTCTCGAGCTGATGGGACGTGTTTCCCCACCTGCAGGCTGTCAAGAGATCGCCGACGAGTTCCGCACCCAGGAGATCGATGGCCAGGCGCTGCTGCTGCTGAAGGAAGACCACCTCATGAGCGCCATGAACATCAAATTAGGGCCCGCCCTGAAGATTTACGCCCGCATCTGCATGTTGAAAGACTCTTAGGAGCCGGGGCTGGTGCTGGGCCATGGCGGACAGACGCTGATCAGCTTGGAGAAGGGAGGGGGAGAGCTCAGGTGGATTAGGCCATTGGGCCAGTACTCCCTCTTCCCACCAGGTAACTTGAGCACAAAGAGCCCCCACTGACGGAAGGAAGGGTTGGGGAGAAGAGACAGACCCCACCCCACCCCCGTCTTGGTGACCCGATGCCCTGAGGGCAGGGCCGTGGGCCGTGTACATACGATGATGACGACCACTAAAAGTAGTAGTCCGTAGCTTCCCCACCTGCTCCTCTCCCTGCCACATGAGGGGAGGAAAGTGGTACCCCTGGGACAGAGGAGAAGGGAGGGGGCCACCAGGCCCTCTTCGGCCTCAGTCCCCCCACCCCCTTTGCATTGGACAAAGCCTCTCGGGAACCTCAAAGCCAAACAGGACCGTTGCCTTAAACTTTTGTGTAGCTAAGTGTGTGTGTGTGTGTGTGTGTGTGTGTGTGAGAGAGAGAGAGATATTGGTGCCACATAGTGCACTTTCCCATCTCTCTGGCCCCACCCAGCCCCCTGCAGCTCTTTCGGGCTCATCAGTGCCCGTGCCACCCTTCCTAGGCAGAAATGGCACCTCGGCAGAAATCCGGACAAAGCTCCCCTCCTCGTTGGTATGCATCCTTTCTTTCTGCCGTCCATCCTTTTTTTGCCCCACCCCTTTTTTTGAAATGGGGAGTGGCCAGGTTGGAGCCACAAACATGGCCTGCCCTGGATTCTCCCCCGCCCCTTCCAAAACTCTGCTTGGGAGGCGATTCCACGGATCCGAGACCAGTTTCCCAGCTGCCTTAAGAAACTTCTTGCATTTGTTACATGCATCAATTCACACACACACCCAATTTGGAAAAAACCCACCAAGGGAGAGCAGGAGGGGCTGGTTTTCTCTCTGGAAGATGGGGCAGGCCTCGAGGGGTGTCAGGAGTGGGTGGGCTTGCCTTGGGCAATCAGGGACGGATAAGGGAGGCGAGCGGGAGTGCAGCTGAGCTGTGTCCCTCTGTGGTCGCCAGTTTGCAACGCCTCATTTTTCCCGTGTGCTGGACACTCACCAAAGCCTTCTGGGCTGCAAGAAAAGGACTTTCTATCATTTCTTCCAACACCTGGTTTTTAATAAACATCTTTGGGAAAAAAAGTGTCTTAAAAATGATCGTCTGCTGAGCCTCGAGGGCTGAAAATATCCAATATCCTTCGGGAGTATCTTTTTAGAAAAGGAGAGGTGAAAATAGCTGGGGCTGCCGGATCATCTGTCAATTTTTTGTGCGGGAAGATTTGGGTGTAGTCTCTCGGAGGCCGTCCTCATTCCTGGTTCTCTTACGGGATTTAAAATGACTCTGTTCCCGTGAAGGACCTGAGGGTAGCAGCGCCTGGATGTGCCATTGGCTGCTGCTGCGACTGACTCTTGTGTTTGTGGATGATGGGAACAGAATCCACTGTCCAGCAGGCATCAGATGCCTCCGCACCCAACATCCGTTTCCATAACAACTTGCCCTTCTTGGTCTTCCAAAAGAACCACAGCAGGAATTAACCCCACCCTGTTGTTGGTGGTTTGAATTTACTGAATTTGACGCGAGTTCAAATTGAATTTGAGTTTGAACTTGCCCATCCTGTTCTGGATAATGCTGGTCAGCTTTATGAAATTAAAAACACCAATGCAGCTAGTCCTCAACTTACACCCATCCCTTTCAAGCAGCTGTTTAAAATTATGACAGCAGTGAAAAGGTACTTTCTACTGGTGGTCACGGTTACATGTAGTTCTTGACGTATGACCATTCATTTAGTGGCCGTTTAAAGTTTCAAGTGTACTAAAAAAAGTAACTTACGACCATTTTTTACGCTTACTATGCAGCAGCCCTGTGGTCACATCCTCAAAATTCAGACACCCTGTATTTATGATGGCTGCAGTGTCCCAGTTTGCTTACGACTCTGGATTTAGCTAAAAAGACTCAGGTGATTCATTTAATGACTGTCACAAAAATAGGTTGCAAGAATCAGGTCTCTCAGAGGGGTGACTTACCTCACGACCATCATGACTTATGCCTGTAACGGGGAGGCTCCATTAAGGTCGTAAGTTGAGGACTACCTGTAACTGCTTTGTTCTGACGGGCATCATGGGGACACAGCAAGCGGCTTCAGGGTTTTGGTAGCTTAGTGTGTTATGTGTGAATGCAGACATCAGCTTTTTTGGGGGGGGGTGTTTCCTCGAGTTGCAACCCCCCCTCCCCAGGTGCAACAGCCTCCCAGCTTTGCCCGCGAAAAGGAGAGACGCCCCCACGCCAAGTCCAGCCCAAGATTGAAAAGACATTTTATTATTTGCTTTCCACAACAGAGAAGAAATACAAAGCAACTTTTAAAAAGTGATCATTTCTCATATATTGGTAATATTTTTAATTTTTCTGAACGATGCAAACGGTTGCCCGGAACAAGGGACAGTATTTGCTCTTTCCACAACATGAGTGTTTTAGAAATTGGGAGGAAGGATGTTCCCTCTTTGTATATTTTTTTTTAAATTCCTTTCCCCCTCCCCCCCATTAACAAGGGCACTAGCTAAGATGCTTCCTGGGCTTTTATATAGAAAAAAAAAGATGTTAACAATATGTATAAGAGTCTTATTTACACAGTTATTAACATGCGAAAAAAAGAGGAGAGGATACAATATTGAATATCATACAACATCAATTCAAAACCGAGAAAGAAAAAGTATTTTTAAAAAGGGGAGAAAGGACCAAATCAGTATAAATGGCAAGAAAGAAACAACTTGCTTAAAAAAAACAGCGATTTTTTTTTAAGGCGTAAAAATATTTTTTTTCCTTTTTTAAAAAAAGAAATAGTTAATTCATATCTTTCAAAAAAAAAAACCAAAAACCCCAACAGGGATCGCAAAGGATTAGAGAGCGAGGGAGGTGGATTTTCAGTTGTGTCAGTGGGGAGGGGGTGGAAGTCTTCCTCCCCTTACCCTCTTTAGACAAAACGTTGAGGTGCGACTAAAACCCGGGGAAGGTTTTAGTGGAGTTGCATTTGGGGTTTCCTGCAAAAATCGTTGCAAGGGGGTGGCCGAGGCTGCCGTTGCATCTGGGGGCATCGTACAATTTTGGTTTCAGAAGGATGGAAGCAAAACTCGGTCCAAGGATGAGCAATGGCATTTTTTCCAGCATTTGGGAGAGGGGGGAAAGTTTGAAGCCAGTCTCTGGCTATTTTTCTTGAAATGGGGGTCTATCCTCTGCCTCCCCCAAGCCAGAAACAAGGAGAGGAGGCAACCAACAGAAGACACTTGAAGACGTCTGGACAGCTCCCAGAATTTCCTGGAGATAAATGCATTCCTTTTGACGTGTTTTGTGGCCCGCTTAACTCTTATAATCCCTTCCTCTGCAATCTCGCGGCTCTCGGGGGTGGGAGGGGGGGGGAAACAGGGCTAGCTGGAGAATTCTGGGAGTTGAAGTCCACCCGTCTTCAAACAGCCGAGGTTGAAAAATACTTGCCCTTGAGACTTTGGATGGGTTCTGGATGCCGGCAGGTTGGGAATGATGTGAACTAAAGTCCTGCCTGAAAATGGATGGGGTTTTTTGTCAGATGCAAAGTCTTTAGTGATGCCTCTTACAAACTAATGTGGTTGTGCCAGAGCCCACTTGCACGTGGAAGAAAGGAAGGCCTTGATTGCTATGCCGTAATCAAGCCTGGGGGACCCCTCCCAACTATATAGGTAGTCCCTGACTTATGACTGGTCACTGTTAGAGTGAACAATGGGTTTGCTGTAACAACAGTGGCATACACTTAATGAGTACGGTGCTTGTTTTCTACTGCCATGTACACTTAATAACTGTTGCAAAAGAGGTTGTAAAATTGGGCCAGCCATGCGAGGTACCCATTTTACGACTGTTACAACTTAACAACTGTAATGTGCAGAGTCCATTACAGTTGTAAGCAGGACTACCAGTAGGCCTGAGATTGAAAAGCTGCATAATTACTCTTTGTCTGGGGAAGACCACTTTTCTAAGGCTCTTGGATTCTTCACCCCCCCCCCCCCCGGTAAGATCAATGAGTTTCCTGCAAGTTGCTTCTTCTCACCACCAATGGTCATCTTTTGTCCCTCACACACCAACCGGGAGGCGTAGGAGAGTCTGTTGATGCGTCTTTTGGTCATCTAGAGATGAATCGGGGCGACCACAAAGTGGGAGTGACAGACTTGATGATTGGGGGGGGGGAGAAATGGCAAAGCGAAGGATTCCGCTGTTCTCCCCCTCGAAGACTCACTTGGCCAAGTTGCATGCCCATCGACCAAATACCATGGTTTTCCAACTCAGTGGGAATATAAAACCCCCCAACCACCTACTAGTAGCTTGGACATGGCTAAAACACGTGCATGGAAGCAACAACTCCCCCCTCCCAGTGCATGTTGTCCCCTAGAGCTGTGCCCTCTTTTGCTGCCAGGACAGGTGCCAACCTTGTCTTCTCTACATGACGGATCTCGTCCAATGGTTTGTCTCATCCCAGCAGGCCACCAGGGGGTCAAACCCGGGTCTAATGCAGCGGACGTTCCTGACGTGCGGTTACAAGTGCTGTGGTTCGCTCGTCCCTCCCTGCCCCAAGGTGTACAGGATCTCCCCACTGAGTTTTGCAATCTTCCCCAAGCTTTCCCCCTCTCGGAAAAGACCAGAGGTTGGTTCCATTTTCCATACAAGACAGGCCCACGATTCTCCCTGACGTCGTGCCAGCCGTGATTTGGGTACAGGCTGACAACATTTGGCGTGTGGCATTGTCGCGTCCGCCAGACGGTGCCTCTCTTCTCTTGATGCTTTCTGGGGTGTCGGGTCTCCTTCCAATTTAGCACCAAAATACTTTGCGGTACTGTCCTTGTCCAAGAAGACCCACAATGGCTTCAGGGTGGAGTCCAGAGGGATCGTGTGCTCCGTGTCAGAGAGATCTCTCAAATCTGCGCCACTGTTTTGTTGGGGGGCGGGGGGAGAGGAGAGGGGAAAAATGATCTGAATTGAGAAAAGGGGGGAGGGAATACAGGAAAAAACAGAACGCCGCGATCCCAGAAAACGGGGCTCCTGGAGAAGTGAGGGAGGGA
This sequence comes from Stegonotus admiraltiensis, assembly GCA_032468215.1. NCBI lineage: Eukaryota > Metazoa > Chordata > Lepidosauria > Squamata > Colubridae > Stegonotus > Stegonotus admiraltiensis. The sequence continues at coordinate 9,404 of JANHZT010008592.1, read as the reverse complement.
GGGTGAAAGTGCTGTGGAATTGTCTTTGGTTGTCCCCAACATCAAAGAGGACACGTCCCCTCCACAAACAGAGTCAAGGCCCGAGGTTGCTCGGGGGTGAATGAGGGGTGGGGGGCAGATGGGAGGGGGAGTCTCTTGGTCCTCCTGAGCACAGTGCCGTACACTGTCAAGAAATCTGAGGGAACAGCCCAGGGGGAGCACTACGGCTGTTTTGCATAATCCGAAGATCTCCAACTTTGCTCCCTTTCTCGTTTCGGGCCTTTGCGAAGGTCCGTCGAGCGAGGGGAGGGCCGCTGCTTCCCTGCGTCTCAGATGAGGGATATCCGAACGGGGATGCCGGGGGATTCCGTCCTCTGAGGAGAGTGCTGGTTCACCAGGTGTTCCACCACCGTATGTTTTGACATGTGCTTCATCAAATACGTCTCCTGAGGAAAAAGGGGGGACGGAGACCGTCAGGAAAAAAGCGACCGTTTTCACACTTACGACTACCGCAGCATCCCCGCGGTCACTTGATCAAAATTTGGACACTTGGCAACCGGCACGGACTTAGGAAGGTTGCAGTGTCCTGGGGCCACGTGATCCCCTCCTGCACCCTCCTGAGCTGCTTATCAACAGTGAAAGGGCGCAAAACTCATTTAACAATGTCTGGTTTAGCAATGGAAATTGGAGACTCCGTTCTGATCGTGAGGATCACCTGTAGAGAGAGCTATGTGGAGGCACGAAGGGAAGCACAGAGCTACTTCCTCCTCCTGGGTCAGGCTCACCCTGTGTCCTGCTGGAGGCACTGGGACCATCTGCAACTTCCCAGTTTCCCCAACCGTAATACGATGGATTATCTGCAACTGGGTGGCACGGTTTGTACCTCCGGTTCCTGGCAAGTCCTTTCAAGTGCTCAAGGCTGGGGAAGGTTCCCTCTAGAGGTGTTACCCCCAAAGGTGCATCGCCTTCAAAGCCCCCACCCTTCCCGCTTGGTGCCTTCAAACCCCACCCCAAATTCAAGGGTGGCACTTTGGGGAGCCGTGACTTTTCATCTCTGCTTTGGGCTTTGGCGTTTTGTTAAAAACCTTGCTGACTCGACCTCTGCGCAAACCCTTGGCTTTTCCCGTGACATTCGCGGCCCGGCTGAGAGTGGCTCACTTACCGACGTATACGCTCGTCCGCACATGCTGCAGCAGTAGGCTTTTGCGTGCTTGATTGCATGCGCCGAGAGGTGGATCTGGAGCGAAGCCGAATCCGAGTACGCCCGGTAGCAATTTGGACATTTGTAGGGTTTGTCTTTGTTATGCTGCCGTTGGTGTGACTGCGGGAAGTCATAATGGGAGGAAACAGGTAAAAGACAAGTACAGTCTCTGGAGGCAGTTTTGCAGGCCATCCATCCTGCGACAGCAAGACTCCAGAGCTAGTGGTAGTCTACCAGAAAGCTTCCGGTGCGCTTCTTCCCACCTCCCTGAGCTGCAGCCGAAGCGTCACAATCTGAACATAATACAGGTAATTTTGATACACAAGAATTCGTTCAGTTAGTGTTTAAATTTACAACAGCGCTGAAGAAGGGGACTTATGACCGTTTTCCACGCTTGTGACCGTTGCAGCATCCCCATGGCCACGGGATCAAAATTCATATCACGTGATCCCCTTTTGTGACCTCCCGACAAGCAAAATCAACCCGGAAACCAGATTTGCTTAACATCCGTGTTACTAACTTAATGGCAGTGATTCCTTTAATAAGTGTGGCAAGAAAAGCCGTAAAATGGGACAAGACTCACTTAACAAATGTCTCGCGTAACCAAAGAAATTCTGGGCACAGTTGTGGTCGTAAGTTGAGGACTACCTATACTAGACTCAGGGAAACCCTCCTAATCTCTCCCTTCCTTAACTGCATTAATGGTTGCAAGGAAAAGCAAAAGAACATCACTGAAGTTGTGTTGGCAAAAATTGTGTTTTCGTATCTAGACTGTTTTACTAGCAGGAAACCAGCAGTTTCTTTTGTTCTTCTTGCATGAAAGTGAAGAGAGATTCACGCTGGAAAGATTTAGGTCAATGTTTTTCAAGTTGGGCTGCTGCAAGATATGTGGACTTCAACTCCCAGGATTCCCCAGCCAGCACAGGAATTCAAGGAGTTGAAGTCCACACAGCTTACAGTGACCCAATTTGTGAGCTGATTTATGCGCTGCAGTTTCTTCTAGGGAAACAGATATTCTGCATCCAAGCTGCGGCCTCAACTTCCCATTATGTCTCCCGCCGTTCCCCGCTGGCTTCCCTAATCGCTCCACTCACCTGGAGGTTAGAGAGCTGCGTGAAAGCCTTTTCACAACCGGCATGCGGGCACTTGTACGGTCTGTCTCCGGTATGAATTCTGAAACGCAGCAAGACACGGGAATTGTTTCACAAAGCCACCTGAACACTAGTTAAAGATCATGGCTCAAGCTAACATCTTCTCCGCCCTGAGACTCGTATTTTCTGTGCTGGGGTCCTGAGGGACAAAGATTTAGATTCTATGGGGAAGCTGAGACACAAAGATGACACAATTTGGGTGACCCGCCAGCGTTCACCGACGCCCAGCAACTATTCCTGAAAGCCGGCTCCATTCTTGCACGAGTTTCAAAGGCTGTGGGGGATGCAAGAGACTGGACTGTGCTCTCAGGTAGCCGCCAGAGTCTGAAAATCATGCGAGGGTGGGGTACGTTTGTGCGTGGCTTTCTGCAACCCAGAGTTGCCTTGAGTAGACCACAAGGGCCTGTCAACACAAAAAGACACCACTTGAAAATAAGCGATACACAGCAGATCCTGGGCATTGTAGACAATTGGATTGTATTTTTAAAAAATAAATGAATACTTAAAACAATTGCTTCTCTTTTGTGCGTGTGTGTGTGAGAGAGAGACATGCCAGCAGAGTCAAGTTAGGCATTTTAAAAATTTTCGAAACACCCAGTCCAGAAGTTTCAGCATCACCGATTTAAATGGTCCAAGTGAAGAATGGATGCCTTTGTTAGTCCAATATATACATAATCAATGAAATGGTGTGTAAATGTACAGAGGAACTAGTAGCACGACACAAAATGCTCAAACTAAGGACTCCGGTCTTAGAATCCCTGAATTCTAGGGATAGATCCATTCACACCACCTACAACACAAGAAGATGTTGCTATAAATGCCCCTTCCCTCTTGTTGCCTCCAGATTCATGAGCGACTGTGCAGTACAGGCAGTGTGCAGTACGGGCCCCGATTCCACATTGCTACTTTTTTCTGTGCTTGCAACTTTGCCCCTCCCTTGTAACCCCACTTCTTCCATTTAACTCCACTTCTTCCATTTAACTCCACCCTGTGGCTTCCCTCCAAATGGTTCAATCTGCCCCACCACCCTGACGAAGGATGCCCCGCTGCCATCGTTGAATTGAATTGAATTTATATACCGCCCTTCTCCCGAAGGACTCATCGTTGACCTACCAAGGTCCCATGGCCTCTGTGCTGGCTGAGCCCTACCTGGTGTGCTGCTGGAGGTGGGAGAGCTGGCGGAAGGACTTCTCGCAGTAGGAACAGTGGTAGGGCTTGACACCCAGGTGGATGCGCAGGTGCTGCGCCAGGTAGGAGGCATTGGCAAAGGACTTGGAGCAATGCGGGCACTTGTGCGGCTTGGCCTCGGTGTGCGACTTGGAGTGGATCTGCATCTCCGACTTGGTGAAGAAGGTAAGCGGGCAGACTTTACACCTGAGGAGCGAGGAAGAGGGGTTAGGGACACCGCCGAACCCCAAACTCAGGGGGCTGCCCACAACATGGATTTGACTGTGGCCCCATGTGGATGGCGAAAAGCTGGGCCTTGGAGGAGAACACACTGTCCCCGGGTGCAAAAAGGGGAGGCTCAGATTACGACGCTTGGAACGGAGGGTGAAAGGAAGCTTCAGACAGAAAAACAAGGTGGACTTTCGATTTCTGGAACTCACTGCCACAAGATGGAGCAACATTATTAGCAACGCATGGGTCTGCAACGCAGAGTACCAAATCCACGAAACTATTAGGAGCCTCAGGGTTTTGTGCGGATGGTGAAAACCCCATCTTTACGGGCAGTGTCCCACCTGGACCCACAACCCAGGCCCAGAGTTGAGGCAAGAGATAATGAGAACAGTTATACTAGTTGTTGGTTTTGAGATAGGTTGCGTCTGTGACAGCAACCCTTCTGTGGGGGCACCCATTTTTCAGACCAAAAATGTCAGGTAGGGCATGAAAATTTAAACACAACCGTTTCCCATTTTGTTTTTGAAGCTAAATGTGGCATTCGCTCTGCGCAATAAACCGCACATTTATTTCAAGGTGCGCCAGTGATCGGAAGCCCCTTTTCTCGACCCACCTGTACGTCTTCCCTTCTTTGCCGATGTCTCCCGAAGCTAAAATGGGATACGGGACCACGAGGACTGGGGGTCCCGACGGGTTCTCGGCCTTGATCTTCTTGCGGCCTCGTTCGCTCTTGGGGGCCCCCAGCAGGCTGTGGCCCTGGATTGTCTTGATGGAGTCCAACAGCGGGGGGCTGGTGATCCCCGAAATGAGGGTGGGCGAGGAGGCAATGAGGTGGCTCTGACTGGAGGAGGTGGGCGTGGAGGCGGTGCTGGTCCCCGTCCCTGTACTGGATTCAGAAGTGCTGACGGCAGGAGTGCGGGACCCCAGCCCCAAACCTGGAAGTCGGGGGGAAAAGGCTAAGCAAAATCCTGCACCGGAGGAAGAGGAAGGAGTCTCCATTCAGCCCGGTTCTCCTCTCTTAATTTTTTTAAAGAGACAACAAATTATGAACACAATTCTCTTCTTAAAACAGCGCACCATTGGACCGGTTGCAAAATCAGGTGCGGTCGTTTAATGCCTGCGCCCCCTCAATGATGAACTTTCTGATTGTTATGGTGGTCGTAAGTCAAGGAATACCCACAGCTCTATCCACTTTAGCCCTGGCTACACCCGGTCATTGAAATCATGAGGACTAGCGCCCAAACCCTTTTGTTTCCCTACCTGTGACGGTGCTGGTGGCAGGGCGCGCGTGGAGGGCCACATCCGGCTGGGGTACCGCCTGGGGGTGAAGCCCCGGGACTTGCTGGAGCTTAGGAATGGACATGATCGAAGGGCTGCTCTCCGCAGGCGAAGGGGGCACCAGCAGGGGCTGCTGGGAAGACACCGAGGTTGGGGGCAGATGGTGGGGGCGGATCTTCTCCGCCATGAGCTGCTCCTTGATTTTGTTGATCAGGACTAGATTGTCCAGCTGGGGACAGAAGAGGAGAGAATGACCGACCTAGAATGACTGACCATTGTGGCTTAAAAACGACAGGAGGCCAAGGACCAGAGGGTCAGGCTGGATGACCTTCCAACTCCCCTGCAATTCATGCACTCGACAGAGGAAACCCAGGAGCCCAGGCAAGTTTAAAGACTAACAATAATTTAACAATGGGGAAAAAATGTTGCCTAGTCCCGATTCAACGGAACCGAAGCATTCCTGCCAAACTTCATTTGGACTTCAAAGCTAAGTAGAGTCAGACGGGTTCATCTTGGAGCGGAGGCCACTAGGAGATCTCGGATAGCATAGCAGGAGAAAGCTTTCCTGGAGGAGAGGACAGCACTCGGACCAGGAATCTGTGTGGGTGCTCCCTTTATCCGTTTATCTCCCTCCCATTGCCCCAACATTAATCATGGGAATTTGGAAGAAGATTTCAGGGGGAAAAAACCCTTTTTCTTACATACACCACGATAGCTGAAAGTAATATAATTAAGGCAGGAGCTCCTACTCTCTTTTCTCAAAATACATGTAATTAAAATTTTTAGAAGAACATAAAATTATAAAGAGAGGAAGGAAGGAAAGAAAGAAAGAAAGAAAGAAAGAAGGAAGGAAGGAAGGAAAAAAAATAAATGCAAGTTCAATTATAAAATTCTCTCTTACTTGGGCCCATTTTTTTTCAATCATCCTATGGGGAATGGCGAGGGAAAATATCCCCCAGGCCCCCACAGTGGGATCAGGTTTAACCCCAAATGCCTGCTTGGCTTTACGTACATCAATATTATCAGGTTTAGCATTTCCAAACAGGGCAGGAAAAACCAGCCTGCCTGTGTGAACTTTAGTTCTTGAGGACTAGAAACTTTGGGGGAGGGGGAAAATATCTAAGCAGCAATTGGAAGCCGAGACGTCGCGGTTCTTACCTGACTGGGCATGGTGGGAGGCGGTGGCCAAAAATAGGTGTTGTTAAAGCGAGGCTCCGCCATTCTGGAGAGCAAAATAGACGTAAGAAGAGGATGTTGGGTCAGGTCTGGAATGCAAAGATGTTCTCCTGCATCCGTGGGGTCCTTTCGCCTCCCCAAAACCCCCCGGGCTGCAGAAAAGACGGAGGTGCTCAGCTGAACCCCGAATAAATCCCGAAACAGAAAAATAAACCACAGGAAAAAACAGTTGCAGAGTCCTAGAAATTCTGCTCCCCCCCCCTTCCCTTTGGTTAGTCCTTGACTTACAACAATTCACTTTGTGACTGAAGTTACAACGGCACTGGAAACAAGGGACTTAGGACCGGTTTTTCACACTTACGACGGTTGCAGCCTCCCTGTCTCACGTGATCAGAATTCGGATGCTTGGCAACTGACTCGTATTTATGACGGTCGCAGTGCCTCCCGGGGGTCACGCGATCCCCTTTTGCGACCTTCTGACCAGCAAAGTCGATGGGGGAGCCGGATTCACTCAACGACCGTGTGATTTAGCTGAACAACGGCAGTGATTCACTTAACAACTCTGGCAAGAAAGGTCGTAAAACTGGGCAAAACTCACTTGACATAACCGAGCCGTAGTCTAGCAAGATAAATTTTGGGCTCCATTTTAGTTGTAAATCGAGGACTTTCTGTTTTTGGGACAAGGTCAAAAAGAAGCAGCTAAATTATATTTTTAGAAGACCGGTTAAGACCACAAGCCTCTTTTAAACCTCGTTTCAGCTAGAAAAGAGAGGAACCTCACACAGGCTCCCACTTAAATCCCAAACCTGAGAATGGGATGGAGACCAGCCAGACTCTTGAGTGGAGGCTTGGCAGCACCCCCACATTCGTGGCACCCCCAAATCCTGGCCTCCAACTGGACAAAAGAGGACTGGGGTTTTTTTTTACTGGTGGAGTTGGATTGGAAACTCCACCTCCATCAAAACCGGCTGAAATCTTTCAACCCCCACCAAATTTTAACTCTGACAGATAACATAAAATATATATTTTCAAAATACGTACACACAACCAAAGGGTTGGCTAGAAGTGGAGCCACTTTCAAAGTTTTCACACTTTGCTAGTGGGAAATTCAAGGCAGGGAAAAACTGGAACACAAAATCACAACGAAGAAATGACCTTTTTTTTTTTTTGACAAGAGACACAACTTTGGAAAGTTTTCCCTGTTTTGGAGTTACTGATAAACTGCAACCTCCATCCAAAACTCCTAAGCCATCCCCAGCCATAATCAAAGTAACAATCAGGGAGACAAATTAATTGCAGTGCTCATAAACAACGCAATCAAATAATTTAAACTGAGAAAACACACTTCAAATCAGCACCGACAGCCAGACAGAAACCTCTTTTTAAATGGCAGAGAAGAAATCTTGGTTGTTCGGGGTTGGAAATGACAACGTTGCTGTTAACGGGACTAGTAGCAAATGCAGGTGGAAGCCGATGCGATTTGTACAATCGTTGTTTGGCCATTTTTATTGTGGTGAGATATTGTAGCAAAACCATGAAAACCTGCCAGAATTTCTCATCACTTTATCTTATATGTATCTAAACCAAGATGCATCCGGATTTCAAACTTTTTTTCTCTCTCTCTCCTGCTTTCCTCTTTCTTGCAATCTTTTCTGCCAAAAATCTTTTTCTCGATCCCCCCCAAAGATCTGTTCCATCTCCCTTTATAACCCATCATCCACAAAGTCGGCATGAATCCAGCTTCACTTTGGGTCACACCCCTGATGTTCAGCATCTGTTCAAGAGGCCACCTTTGAATCCCGACTGTTCAAATTGCCCAGCATCCGAGTCACACACAGATACATCCTGGTCACTTTCTTTTAATGGCCTAACTTATCTAGGATGGTTGGAGGTTAAGAATAATTTGAGGTGGGCAGGGAGAAAAGGAAGGATGGAGTTTAAAAAGAAAGCAAACACCCTCCTGATAATGTTACTTAGTTTGGTCACGAAATGTCTGCAAGAAAGCAACAACATTCAGAGAGCACCAAGGACCCCCCACATCTTCCTCCCTGCAAGCCCCCCTCCTTTCTAGCACGGATGATGTCACCTACTTGGGTCATGACATGTCTGCAAGGCGACTGCCAAGGTCAGAGAGCACCAAGGACCCTACAGTCCTCCTCCTCTCTGCAAACCCTACTCCCTTCTAGCCCTGATGACGGTCTCTAGTTGGGTCCTGAAACATCTCCAAAGAAGCCACCATGCTCAGCGAGCACCAAGGAGCCCTCAGGGTTTCAGCCTTGGTTTGCAATGCCTCCAAGCTTCTGCTTTGACCTTCGGAAGTCAGAGAAAATTACCCCTGGGTATCAGGGGGTCCCAGAACCAGAAGGGGGCACGTATCCCCCTTGGAAAGGATGACCCTGCTTTCTCCATAGCCCTGAGCCAGGAAATGAGGGATAGGACTCCCTCCGCTGGACACAAAGTCCGGGCCGCCTGGGGAAGGAAGGAAGGAAGGCAGGCAGGCAGGCAGGCAGGCAGGCAGGCAGGCAGGGACAGAGAGACGGACGGATGGACGTGGCAACTGCTGGGGTCCTGCAGGGTCCGGTCGCAGCCCTGCAAGAAGGGAAGACGTTAACCGCAGCTCGGTACTCACGGGCTATCTTGAACCCTGGCGAGAAGGGTGTTGCTGTGACTCCAAACCGTCCCTTCTGGTGCAGGCAGGGACAAGCACCGGTCGCCGGGTTCAGGCCAGGAGGGCTCCCCGGCCTCCGCCAGATCCTACCCAACTGCAGTTAATACAAGCTACGACCCCTGGCAGGGGGAGGCTGTGCCTGGGAGGCCGCCCGGCCTCTCGCCTGGCTGAAATAAAGAGAAATAAGAAATTGTTCACACAGAAACGGTGGCCGAGCGCTGAGCATGGGCCCGGGCAGGAGATGGAGCCTCCTGTGGAGGGGCAGTCTACCTCAGAAGAGTCACAGGGCACCTGGGAAGACGCCTAGAAGCTATTCTTAATTCAATTCCTTCGGTAAAACCTTACAGCGTGTTCCCATCATCTAATCAGCTAAACCTGGTTAACCTGGATTCGCTGTTCCTAGAGCGAATGGAGGTTCTGCAATGGAGCAGGTAGGATGCACCCCTGAGGCTTCCAGCTTCCAATAAAGAGAAGGGAGGAGTGAAAGAGAAAAGCAAAAATGCAGAAAAAAGAAAGAAAGAAAGAAAGAAAGAAAGAAAGAAAGAAAGAGGAA
>JANHZT010008591.1:0-15289 GCA_032468215.1 Stegonotus admiraltiensis | reverse complement strand
GGTTTACCCCCAAGCCCACATAGCCCTCCCCCCTCCCTGAGCCCTTTAACATTAAAAACATCGAACGCCTTAAAAAATCCCATAACCCCCTTCTAGCAGCATGCTAGAATGACTGTTTTGGTTTCTGTCTCATGTAATAATATTAATCCAGATTAAAAAGGGTCCTGATAATTTACATCATTCAGGACCATTGATGGTTAATGCTTCATCATTTCCTCAACAAACATTTCCCAAAATGGGCGGTTGAAACAGTCTAATAACTTTCTATGTTTGCTGTATGACCTTTTGAAACCTTAACCCACTACTACTTCTTTCAAGACTGATAGTGTCACTACCCCCCTTGAGGAAGCATACAACCCTCCTGCACCCATCTCTTTGTCTACTCTTTGATAGTTCTCATCTACAAGACCCATCTAAGTTGGACCCCACAGGTTGTGGATTTCATCTAACAGACAATGCTCCCTATTTCTGTAGAATGCAAAGTTTCAAAGGAATTCCAGGTAATTACTCAAGGCTGATTATCCCTATCAGGGTATGAGCTATGTCTAGTCTGCTGCTTACTTGAAATCAATGGGAGCAATTTTTATATGCAAAATTCCTAGCAAAAAATTCACAACAATGTCACTGAAGTGGAATTCCACTGTGCTTTGTTGTTAGTTTTTTAAAGAGTATATTCTATTCTGCAAAACATGAGCTTCTGTTGTGCATACTGGTACTGTTCTCGTTTTTTTAAATATTCTGTTTGCTATACATTCACCTGCACTCATCACTCCAGCTTGCTATTAAAAATGACATTAAATGTACTGCTCTGCAATCCATTGTATTCATAAGGTGTTCTAGGTGAAGCATCAACCTAGTCCACTGATCTTACATATCAATGTCATCTCCTGCAGTTTGCAATTCATGGGTTGGGAGGCAGACAACATAAGAAGGGATCAAGAAACAATGGGCTGGAGCCATGTACTCAAATGTTCATTCCTCCCAAAGTAGAGCAGTGACTATAATAACAACAGGAAAAAAAAAATAGAATAGAATATCAAGGAAGTGGGACCTTTACAATTTGCTACATGTCACCACTGCTTTGCTACCTATGACAGATGATCCACAGAAGATTTTCATCTATCCGGTTATAGACACTTAACCCAGCTTTGTGATACCTTGGTGATTTGCCCCAGTTGATTAATCAACTGGCACAATGGGGTTATTACAAGATTGGATGAATCTTAGGGTCTTCATCTCACTGACCTAGACAATGCCTGGGGCAATTGACAAGAGACTCAGTTACACTTAGAACAGTGGTATCAGTTTTGAGTATTTATCCTATAAGAGAAGAGAGATTGTGTCTCTATCTGCAATGAAAAGACTGTCCCTAGGTGTTTCTTTTTATTAGGTAAGGTGGAGATTAACCCTCAGATGGAAAATGTGTTAGATAATGGTAGGTGGTTGTGTGGGTATTTGATTTAAAGAGGATCAGGAGTGATTGCCCAGTTTGATTTGTCTGAAGTGATTTGAATTATGGGGACAAGTGAGGTGAAAGATGGATGGGCAAGAGAAGGAATATATGAGTATTGGGGGTGGTGTGATCAGCAGCCATATTCTAGTTATGTTGGGGCAAGGGAAATATGGCAAAATGGATTAAATATACCATTTCAGATTAAGGATGACCACTACTTGGCTCCCTCTAGTGAAGAACTAGTGGCCAAGAACCCAACTTCTTGGTTTGAATGATAAACACCAAATCTCTCTGCAATAACAGCAAATTCACATAAGATTTAGTAGTGGATGATATGCATTCCATCCATCCACTATTGCATTATTCTGTAAGATCTGAGACATCAAAGTGCACCCCTGTGAGGAAAGCTGTGCCCCATCCTGGTGAGCAAATGCTTAACTTTGACGCTACCTCAGTCCGGAGGACATTGTGGAAAGTTAACATTCAGAAAGCAGCAGACCCAGATAATATGCCTGGGTGTGTTATTAGGGAATATGCAGATGAGTTCGGTTGTGTTCTTACAGATATTTTCAATCTTTCATTGCAGGAGGCAGTGGTCCCATCGTGTTTTAAGACTGCCATTATTTTGCCAGTGCCAAAGAAGTCTATGATTAGAGGTCTTAATGATTACTGTCCGGTTGCACTTACATCCATCATTATGAAATGTTTTGAGAGGCTGATAAAGGCATTCATGTGTGAATTCTATTTATCAACTTCAGTTCGGCATTTAATACAATCATTCCTCAGCGCCTAGTAGACAAACTGGGCCTTTTAGGCTTTAATATTCCTTTCTGCTACTGCATTCTTGATTTTCTTATTGATAAGCCGCAGTAGTTTTTATTTATTTATTTATTTTATTTATTTATTTGTCGAGTACATATTAGATAATATATATATAAGCATGAATTGAATACATAAAATGAATACAATTAAAGGGAACATTAGGACAGAGATGATAGGCACACTGGTGCTCAACACAGCATATAAGCACTGCTTGAGCAGGGTCTGCAGTGTTTTCTGGGATGCTACACATCCTCTTCATGACCTGCATTCCTTGTTTCATTCTGGGAGGAGGCTTTGTGGTATCTGAAGCAGAACATCTAGAGTCAATCACAGTTTTGTTCCATATAGGATCAACAACCTTGTGAATTCTTATGTTTCCTCTTTCCACTTTGTATTCATGGACAGTGATTAATACACACACACACACGTGTGTATGTGTGTGTATATATGCATATATATATATATATGTATATATATATGTATGTATGTATGTATGTATGTATGTATGTATGTATGTATGAATGTAAATATATATGTATGTATATAGCATGTGTATACATGGGTTATTTATGGGTATGGGTAGATATATACTTTCTTTTGAGAGCAGGTAACAGAATTTCATTTTTAATGTGTGCCAGTGTGCTCACAATGAAAAATGATAATAAAGGTTATCTTATCTTATTACTGACTCATGGTGAAGTGAGGAAGATAATGTCATCCTCTCAGGGAACTGCCTCTCCAGGTTTCATGTCCATTAGCAACCTTGATGCCATGGTGTGGGTGGTGAGGCACTGTGTTTTTTATATTTCCTTTCTCCAGTAGAACTTCATATTTTTGTCTTTTACCATATCTATGTTTGCAGTAACATTTCTATTGGTTACCGTAATAGACCTCTTGTATTTCCCATTTGATTTTTTATCAGTTTTTTACAAAGCTTATTTAGGTACAGCTCCTTTATTTTCCTACTATTCCACAGTTAACTGAGTAGATTTACATCTCTTTTGTTTTTTGCTTTTTGTCTTTGACTGTTTTCAATATCTCAGCACAGAATTATTTTATCTTCCTCTGCTTTCTGCATTTCAGGATTATTTTATTTGCTTCATCTTAAATGGTATCTTCTATTTTAGTCCAGAGTTAATTAGGCAATCTGTCTAATATACTAGATTTTTTTCTTTACTATCTTCACATATTCATAGGAAATATTGCTAGGTTATATTCTGTTGATTTCATTACTTGTTTTATTTAGTTTTAATTATACTTTTGCAAGGAATTTGAGCAGCAATCAATGCTTCACTGACTGAATAAAATTTCTCCATTTTTGCTTATATACTCAATCTGATTTGAGTGTGATGTCTCTGTGTAGAGTGTTCTTTTGGGTTATAAGATAAGTTATAATATATATTATATTATAACTTGTATTATCTTATAACTAATATAGGAAGATATTTGCCATAAACATTGGATTTTCTTGGAAGAAATCTACAGTATGTCTTACATTTATTTATACACAATGCTAAATTTCCCCATTGTTCCTTCTTCTATAGTATTCCACTTTCAACATTAGTATTCTAGTTTCCTATAATTATTTTTGAATTATTTCAGCAAGTTGCCAAAGAACTTTCATTTTTTCTTCATCTGTAATTTAAGCAGGATAATTTAGGTCATCCAAAAATTGATACTTATTTTGTTAATAATATGGCTACTCCATTTCTTCTGTTAATTTCTCATCTGCAAAAGAAGTTCTAATGTTCTTCTGATATGAAATTATCCATTCTGATCCATTTGATTCCACTGATTCCCAGAATGTCAATAACCAGTATAAAGTTTGCTTTGGTGTGTAGTTCTAACAGTCAATAAACCTTTTAAAGGATTAAATTTTACTGGTGACATCATCAACCAGATATCCTTGCACCTTTAATCCAGTCACATTGTAAACATCAGTGCTGTTCCCTCTTGTTTTGTGATCTTGAGAAGTTTGTGGGATATTTCCAAATCTGAGAATTCACTTGCAAGCATCATGTAGACATTGCTCTTGATTGGAAATGTCCATTGAAGGTTTTTGGGCAGAATACTGGGATGAGTTGTCATTTCCTAATTCAATGGTAGAAAATTATATAACCTTGCATCTTTATATGTCAGGCTGTTACAAATATCCATTGTCCTGTTGAACTTCTTCATATCAATAACTCCCTTTTACAGTTGCATTTGTTTATTGTACCAATTTCTCTATTCAGAATGGTTGGGGAAGCTAGGTATGTCTAGCCTATTGAGGAGAAGGATTAGGGGTGACAAGATAACTGTCTTCTTGTACTGTCACAGCAAAGAGAGAATTGACTTATTCTCCAAAGCACCAGAGGGTAGGGCAAGAATAAATGGGTGGAAGTGTGTTAAAGAGAGATCCAACCTAGAAGTAAAGATAAATCTTCTGACAGTGAACAATTAATCAATGGAATAGCTTGCCTCTTGGGCTTGTGGGTACTATGGTACATAGCTGGAAATTTTCAAGAATAGATCAGATATTTGTCTAGCAAAGAAAATTTACATCAAAAAAGAGTGTCATGCTATATGGTATGCTATATGGTATATATGGTATATATGGTAATCCAACATGACTTGGATTACAGAGGACAGAAGTAGACTATCTTTACTTTGTCAGTCCAAGAAACAAGGTTGAAAACTCTGAGAGACAAAGTCAATTGGTAAGATTGAAAATTTTTGATTAACTTCATTTAAAATATAGTATTGGGCATCTTTCTAGACTATGGATGGTGTTTACAACAAGCTTTCTTTCTTGAATGTGGTGAGTTTAGTTTAAATGCAGTGCCAATAAACAAAATGGTATAGATATAAAACAGAAAAGCATGTATTTTGAATTCCAAAGAAAAATATTTTTCCTGTAGCAACATTGGTTCAAACTCATATAAGAAGATGATCAAAAGATGAGAGAACATTGTTATCAATAAATCACTTGTCCAAAATGTGACCCCACCACTTATCTGAGGCAGCAACTGATACAATTGCTGAGGAGTGAAGAATGACTTGGTTGTTTGTAGCTGAATGAGTGTAGTAATGTGTTGCATGATGGACAAAGTGCAAGTATCACTTAATTTTTTGTGATAATGATGCAAACATTTTGCTAGCTGTTAAAATCCCATTAGGTGATCAATCATTTAACTTTTCTGCAAGAATTGAAACTTTTTATTGAAAAATATACTGTATCTCCTCAATTATAAAAAAAAAATCCAGGAACTTGAAAGTATCTGTGCACACCATCATCATTTTTCCTACTCAACATTGGTAATCCTGTTATATGTGTCATACTATTATAATGCTCTGCAGTAGTTATTTTTCATTAAGCTAATTTCTACTAAAATAATGATCTGCAATCAGAGTGAATCATAGTTCAAACAGTAGACTCATTGAATTTAATGGGTCTTAAGTTCACTGCTTGAATTACATGTAGCTTTATCCAGAGTCACAAATCATTTGCATGTAAATTTTAGACAAAGGAAGTAACCCTCTTCTAGAATGCTAATTAGTCTAATGTCTCATTATTAGATTAGCCAGTTCTCTTTTGTTATATCTCAGTTTCCATGAGATCATCTTTCTTCAATTTGATGAAGAGATGCTTCATTTTCTACCACTCTAAGATTGAAAGTGGCACAAGATAGGAATAATGAAAAATTTAAAAGCTAAGTAGAGGAGACAGCATGTTAAGACATAAAATGACAACAGTCTGATCAAAGTACAAGGTTGTTGGCTAACAAATGTACTAAAACAAAAACAATGTGCTCTATTTGTTGTTGCAGGGATGAGGAGATGTTGCTTGGGGTAGTGATGGTTCAAGAGCCAGATTTCCTTCAGACTAATTTTTCATTCTGCTTGAGGGAAGATACAATCTTACACCAGAGTTTCTGGGTTACTTACATACAGACTCCCCCACACAATCAACATCACTGAGGTTATTTTTATCCCCTCTACTCAAACTCCATATGACTCCAATGTCAGGAAAATCACCATTTTCTTACTGTTCTTAGCAATGATCTAAGCATACTCATCATCAAAAGATGGAGGGAAGAAAGAAAGAAAATCAAACTTCTTTCCGAATAGTTTTAATCAAGGTAATATTTTCCCTGTTGCTAATAGTATATTATATATATTGCTTAGGCTCCACTGAAAATGTTCTGTTCAGAGGCCCAATAATGTGGCATTCAGTTCAAATGTTTGCTCTAGTCATAATAATGCATGATATTCTAATCTCCTTATGCAGGGTTCTAGCACAGTCCACTTTAAAAATATAAATGATTAAACACAAAGCATTTGCTCTTTTACTCAATTCCAGTCCTTCCTGGAGAAAATGGGCACATAACAAATTTTCTCCGTATTATTAACTCCCTATATTTCATTAATTGAGACATTCCTCTAAGCCCGGCCATACACACATTATACTTTTAGTTGTTTGGAAGTAGACACCTCATGTGCTATGAAGGATTCCCAAAGTTGAACTGGTTCCGGTTACCAACCCAGATTCGTTCACCTATAAAAATACCCAATTCAATTCTAAAAAGAAAGTGCTTTGCAGTACCTGTGAGTAGGGATGTTGTTTCAAAGCAGCCATAACTTTTCTAGGGATGTGGAAATTTTCAAAAATTTAGATAACTGCAATAGCGATATAGGGAACTCTTTGTTGCAATCAAATGAGTATCTTGATTTTTGCAGCCCAGATCGGATAGCCTCACCTCAAGGACCACCAAACTCTTGATTGAATTGTAAGGAGTCTCTTTCCATTAGGCTGAACATGCTAAGAACCCATACTGTTCAATACTGCAGCCTGGATTTTTAACATTTATTTTCTCCTTAGTTTATTAAGTTTTAGATTAATATCATATCCACACATTCCAGTGGCTTTCACTGGGACTTTTCAGTGCTACTATTTGAACCAAATATTGATTGGATGACAATGAACCAAATTTAAGGACACATAAATAACAAACAGAAAGAGACATTTGATTCTTCCTCACATTCCAAGTCACATACACAGATACATATCCTATATTTGCAAATCTTTTAGGTCAGTAAAGCTTAGTCAGAGCTTCTTTGCACGCTCACATACCTTGAAGGCAGATAATAGAATAACAAAAAAAAGTTGCTGTCACTATATTAACCATGCTGTTTGTTAAGTTTGAAAGCTCTATGAGACATGATTCATACTGGGAAATTTTAAAGTTTATTTATATTTCCTGTTTTGACCATCAAAGATCATTGCATGAATAGGTCATAGTCACAATACTTTATAGAAAATACTGTAATTGAAAGGGAATAGGGCAGGGTAAGAAACTTTGGACACAAATTGAGCATAACTATGGATGTATCGTTATATTCACTATTGTAAATTTGTAATGCATCTTTCCTCCATACAACTTAGGGCAGCTTACATAGTTTTCTCTTTCTACTCCTCCTATATTATTTTTACATCGTTTTTACAAAATATGAATGATACAACATCTCTAAACTGGATTCCTGGTTAGAGATGGATTTTAAAATGTGTTTCCAGTTTTTGTCCAATTCTCTAAGAGAGGGCAAAGTAATTTTTTTAGTATTTGTACATAGTGACTTTTTAGATAGCCATTGGCCAAACTAGGCAAGAAGTAACATAAAGTAGATGAAATTACATCAGAAACAGCCTGGGGTTTTCTTTTTCCTGCTTTACTTTTGGTTGGCAGTGGAGTTTTATCTTTCCTAAATGTTTGTAAGCATTCTAGTCTATTTTAGACTTATAGTTTTCAAGTTTTTCTCAGCTGAAAATGAAAAGGAACTAAAATTTAGTTCGACAAAATTTCAGGACCCACAGAAATGATACAGGGACCATATAATGTCCTTGTATTATAAATTATTCACCTTGCTGAAACCACAATGAATACTGACTCTGGATGTCTAGCAGGTAGCAGGCTCTCATTTTAGTAGATTTAAAATGGTTTACGCTTTATATCTTATATGCATTTTAAGAAGCTTTAATATACCGATTAAGATTGATCTATCCACTAGGATTATTTTCAAGTAACATGTGCCATTCTGATTTTTTGGAGTGAGCATTATATTTTCTCCACATTTTTCAGAATATGACACTGATTAGGTTGACAGACAGACTGAGACAAATGGAAACACTTTGGGCCAAATGCAATCATAGGACCTCAACCCTCAGCTCACAGCACCAGATGTGGCGTCTCTGCGCCTTTTTTTTTTTTTTGGCCATCCCCACAGTCATCCAAATTCATATTGACAAAGTTATACAAAAATAAAATATGTCACCTGGACACATTGCTCATCTATAAGCTCCTTTAGACTGATCAAACAGCTCTTCATGGTTATTAAGCATGTTTTTGTAATTCTGGAAGTCCCAAGACAAGGAGTTCAACATGTGGGAAGAACTGGTGCCTGGTTTGGTGGTAAATATCTTTGTTCCATCACTATAATTTCCCATCTTTCTAAATTCCTCATCCACAAAGTGTGAAAAAAATGGAGTTACTTCTCAGGTTCAATTTGATTTGTTCCACCCAGAGCTCAATCACAGATTATAAAAAATTAGGTTCCTTTGTTTTGCTTGTTCCAAAACAAAGAGAGAGGAAAGTAGATTCAGATTTATTAGCAGAGGATTATTTGAATATAGAGCAGAGATAAAGGCGAAGAGATTCAATGAGTACTAATCTATGCCTGGCGACCCACACATGAATCACATGCCGATTACTTCATTAGTCATCTCTTTATCAATGCTTTCAGCCCACACTGGCTCCTTCTGCTGTAAACTTTAATTAACCAGAGAAACATTGTGTAGGAGATACTTAAACTAAGAATGGTGAAGAAAGATGGTGATGATGGGAAGACAAAGACATTCAAGATACTTGGAGTATATTTAAGAGACAGAAAATAGTGCATGTAATCAGTATTTTTCTTTTAACAGCACATAGAATCTGCAATGTAAGTTTCATATTGTATTTTTCTCATCAATATTTCACTACAATATTGGAGACTACATTTAAAAAAAAGCAGCTACAAGAATGACTCACAACTCAATAAAATTACTGTTGTTTGCTGTTACATATTATTTTTCTTACTCCAAAAGGGCAATTGTCAGGTCAAAATAAAAAAGGCATGGCATAATATACTAGAGTGTTTTGCATCTGCTTCTACATGGTTGTTTACAACTTAACACAGCATCGTAATTTTTCCTTTAAAAAGTATAACATTATTTCACTGTTATTTGTTTAGTTGTAGGGGTATTTTTATTTTGTCTTATAAAGGTAGTCCTCAATTTATATCCATTTGTTTAGGGACCGTTTGAAGTTACAACAGCACTGGATAAAGTGACTTATGACTGCTTCTCACACTTATGACCATTTGCAGCATCCCCATGGTCAGTTGATCAAAATTCCGGGTCATGTGATCACCTTTTGCAAACTTCTGACAAGGAAAGTCAGATTCATAATAACTGTGTTACTAACCTATCTACAGTAATTCACTTAACAAGTGTAGCAAGAAAGGTCATAAAAAACTGAAAACATAAAGATTTTTACAAGTGTAGAAAGCTTGTAAGCTTAGCAACAAAAATTTCGGGGCTCAATTGTGGTTGAAAGCCAAGAATTACCAGTAATGCAAGATTTGTGATAACATTATTCATATTGTCCTTAATGAGAACAATGATAAAATCTAACCAGAATAGTGGAGGATGGTTATTGTTGCTGCCTGTGAGTTGGTTTAAATTACCAAAAGAAAGTCACTTCTTTAGAATTATCCAGGAAATCAAATAGGCAAGACAAGACAGCTAGAATTAAAAATGAATTTGCTCATGCACAGGAAAGCAATGGGCTATGCCTCTTCTGTGCTAGTGAGGGAAACCAAAAAGACATTTCATTCTCAAGATGTTGCTTTCCAGATGTTCTTGATGGTGAAAGGCTTCTGGGCAGTGGCCTAAAGCATTTGCTACATTCTTGAGGAGAAATTTGCTCATATCCACTTGGAATTTGACATGTTTAGAGCAGGACCTGGAGAGATGTGGGGAGGACCCTTGGCCAAGTTTTACTTTGGGACACCTGAAGTTGTGGAAATCATGTTTGCATTTATCTTGTCCACGATGTAAATAAGATTGATCAAATTGGTTATTAAGATCAAACAGAGGTAGATTGATAGGTAGATTCAGACAGTGATTTATCACTGTTTGAGATGGTCTCCTTTCCTTTGAATGATGGCAATAGTGCAATTCTTCTAAAGAAGGAATCCAAAGCATAGTGCCATCTTATGACAAAATTTCCTGTATGGGGCTTGAAAAGGCCAACCAACTTTACATGTTCCTAGAAGTTATTCTATGGTCAAGTTTCAAATTGGGTTTCACACCAAATTGTTTTGGTTGCCTGGCAAAATGCACTCTATGAGAAAGACAGGTGCGATGAAATTCTTTTGATTTTCCTGGGTAACCTAAGCAAGATAAGTGGCAAATGTAACAAATAAATAAATGAAAGGAAGGAAGTTCTAGGCTGACCATGAGAGAAACTACAGTTTTCCACATTTCTGGCCCCACCAGCTTGTCTTTGATACTATTCCAGATAACATCCAAGATGTCTACACCAAATATTAAGAGATTTTGCCCCTTGTTATTTAATGTTGATGCACCATGATGCAAAGTGGTATCATCTACAAAAAAATGAATTGACCATCTTTCTGTTTGAGATTAAATGGGTGGTATTTTCAATATATTTTCATTTCGGTGTGTGTGAGATAGCAGTATGTCACTTTAAAGTGCAGCTGTGAATTTAATTACAGCACATATAAAAAGCTGTTAGCAGTTAGACTGCTCGCTGTTCCAGAAATTATTGGCATTTTAAAGATTTTTTTAAAATGAATTTCTAAATCAAAAAATACTTTTGTGATGGGAAGATTTATTTTTCTTCCATCTGGGTGGCAGGAAGATTACAGATGACTTTTATATTAGAAAAGAAAGCTACAGAATGAAACATAAATTGAATCCTAAAATGGAACAACTTGTATGGGGCAATATTTCTCATTTTGACATTTAAGCTGTTACCTCCAAATTTGATTGTTTTCAAATATATCACTAAATTATGATATTGTTAAATATAGTTTATTGAATAGACAACCAGCAGAGATGCATCAATTGTGTTTGATAAATCACAACAAGCCACAATTGCTTGATTCACACAGCATGCTAAAACAAATAAACCATATATAGTTTTGGTGCATCCAGAATCCAAGTATTGTTGGACAACTGTTCTTTTAATTCAAGGTAACATGACAAATGATGAAGGGAAATGAGATTTGTAGCCTAACAGTTTGTGGGCCACAGGCTCCCTATTCTTGATTGAAAATGTTCCCCAACTGCCTGAGAATGTTCTAATCCATAGGTTTATAGGGAAATATTTCATTAAATGTTGCATTTTCATTTATTGGAAAGAGGAGTATTGGACTAAAGGAGACTGCTGAGTAAATTGTATGTATGACTGCACTGCATATCTGTTCATGAGAGCAGCTGGTTACCTAAAGTGTTTCTTATGGATTTCATTTAGCTATTTTGTGGCTGTATTTTTGGAAAAAGGCCATCACTCTCAGGTCTTGAGAAGTCATTGAAATATATAGGACCTCCTCATGGACAAATAGCTCCCATACAATACAATATAATAATGGCATTCTGCAAGGATATGTAGATGTTGCACAGGAATATCTGTTTCCACTTTTCCTTGAGCATAACACAAGCGTGATTTTTTTAAAAAAGTGTTCCTGTAGAGTTCTACTTGCATGAAATTTACCAGTAATCTGTCAGAAGGTGCTCAGGACTTTGTACCTTTCATAGCAATCATAGAACTGCCCATCAACGCCAGTAACTGTCAACTTTTAAAATGAAAGTTGACAATTATTTAGAAGATTATTAGAACAATTACTAGGAAGATTCTGGACTACACTTATTAGTGTAAAATCTGACCCTTGAAGCATAGTATTTCTATTTGGGCGCATGGTAAAACCAGAAAAACAGCAGCTGCTTTAATTTCTAGCAGGAAAATGCTCTTCACACATGAAATCCAAAGTACCTTATGTCTGTCAAATCATTTTTGTACTAAAGAAATCTAATCTTAAACATTCTCTTTCAGGAATAGAGCCAAATAACTTCTTAGGTTTTGGGATGGAAATGAGGAAATAAGTGGGGTAAAAACTGGAAAGGGCAGTAAATCTGGAATGAATCCAACTGAAGATAGATTAAAAGCTTGGAACAGGGTAAGAATAATGTTTTCTTGTTGGTACTGCTGGATTTCTCTGAAACATTTGAATCTGTCATATACTGCATCCCTTTGGATTGCCCGAGTAGAATGCACTTAAATATACCATTTCTGGTTCCTATTCTTGCTGGAGAGTTATTCTGAGAAAGTGGACTTGGGAGATTCCTGTTTAGTGCCATGATGATTCTTCTGTTGTGTCTTTCAGATTTTAAGTTCTCCTTATTAATATTTATAATTTACATGAAATTACAAAGAGAAGACAGCTGAAAAACAGATCAGATAATAAGGATTCAGTCTGACAATGATCTACACCAGGGTGTCAAACTCGCGGCATCATGCAACATATCGTGACTTTTCCCCACTTCATTAAACCAGGCATAGCGCATGACGCATCTGGCCCGTGGGCCGTGAGTTTGACAGCCCTGATCTACACAACCTAAGCCTTTGACCATCTTTGACTGTGGCTCCAATTACTCAGATTCCTTTCATTAGAGGTGTTCAAGGGCAGTTGTTTAGTCTTGTAGCATAAAGCTGGAATCCATGCTTTGTTGATTTTCAAATTCTCCGACTTCCTGTTGAAGTTATTGAAATGTTCATGGAACTTGATAGTCTATCTATGTAATTGCACAGATAGTTTGCCATGATTGGCAGGACTTCTGTGCTTTTGAATTGGTCCTTGTGTCCAATATGAAACAGTGCACGTTCTATTATTGCTGATTTTTCTGGTTGCCTTAGACAGCAATAATTCCTTTCATGTCCTTTACTTGAATATTAATATTGTGCTTTGTAGTTCCAATATATGCCTGTCCCTAACTGAAATGGATGCAGTAGACCGCTGATGATTTGCCCCTAAAAAGGTATTTTCTCCCACCAGAATTTCCCTTCACAACATTTTTAATTATCTTCGATTTTTCATTTTATCATTTTTATTATTTTTCTTTATTCTTTTGTACACTTTAAGCTTATGCAATGTAATAATAAAAAAGACATAAAAGAAGAGACTCAGTCTATCTTCTGCAGCCCCCCAGACTCCCTGAAGTATAAGAGGTAGAGAAAACATGAACAAATCTCTCCCACACCCACCAGACCAATATCACAACAATCCTCCCCACCTCAGAGTCACTCCTGCCAAAGCACTCAGCAGCTTCGGAGGTGGGGGTGGGGAGGTGGGCATGTCTCTGCAGAGAAAGGATAGCCAGGGTTTTTTTATTATTATTGTTGTTATAATTAGCATTGAGCCTATTTGAAAGGTATCTACAGTATTCAGTATTTATTGCCAGAGTCAAAGTATTGATTTTATAAGGAATTGCTGAGGCTCAAACATTTTCCAAACCACTTGATCAAAATGTGAGATTTTACCATCAGTATATTAAAAATATGCACATCGGTGTTTATGACATTCAGACTTGAGATTAAAAAATGGGAACGGGGTGAGGAAATAGCATCTGATATGTAGATACTAATGTATGAAACTTACTGTTTCATGCAACTGCCAAGAGGGAAATAAATTCTGGGATTCAATCAGATTGAGATTTTTTAAAAAACAGTGTGTTAACTAAAATGCTAGTTTGTTTGGGAGGCTTCTGATGATGCATCACTGGGTGAGTCACTGCGCAGTGAATTAGTCATAGCTGTAATACCCTCAATTTCTTCTGGACAGAGATTTACCTGATCTTGCTGAAAAATTATATGCTTGTGAAGTCAAAATGATTAGGGGGCCATATAGCTTTGAAACCTTTGAGCTATATTAATCCAGGGTATGCCAATTACTTGCCTGGAGACTGCATAGAAATGTACTCTCTGCACAGGGATCACATCAGAGTGGCTTTGCACTGTGGAAGCAAACAGGCCAGTACAAGAAGACAGCTTGTCTACTGACACAGATGATGAATGCCACAAGGGACAAAACAAACTGTTCAAGCTTATTGCTATTTTAGATTCCAATCAACAAACTATAATACTCCCAGCTATTCTTCCATATAGAGAATCAGCATATGAACCATAGGGCGATTCAGCAAATAGATTCATTGTCTTGAGGGACACATTGTCCCTAAAACTCTTAATTAATTTTTCACAGATCAGTCAAATAAGTTTGATAATGAAATGAAGGCACAGTAGGATTACATTATTTAGTCAAGTATTGAAGTACTGTATTTTTTGGACTATAAGACGCACATCAGCTTTAGGGGAGGAAAACAAGGAGGGGGGAATCTGCCTCTGCCTCCCAGCAATTTGCCTCCTTGCAGCAAATAGCAAACAGCCTAGTCAGCTTCAACACAGCCTGATTTAGAATGAGCAGCTGATTGGCGGTTGGATCGTCCTCCTGGAATACCACCTATCAGCTGTTCCAGGTGGCGGGGATCGGCGGCAATAGGCAGGGGCGATCCCCACCACCTGGAACGGGCCGTAAACGGGGAGTGTGGAGACCGAAAATGGGGTGCGGAGAGGCTGAAAACAGGAAGCACCCAGGCCAAAAATGGGATGCACAGAAGCTGTGATAGGCGGCTGTGATGGGTGGTGACGGCAGCGATGGGCGGTGGCGATCCCCGCAGCCTGGAACACCTGATTGGTGGTATTCTGGGAGGCCGATCCAACTGCTAATCAGTTGCTTGTGCTAAATCAGGCTGTGCTGAAACTGACCAGCTGTTTGCTGTTTGCTGCAAGGAGGCAAATTGCTGGAAGGCAGAGGTGGAAGGGTGGGGGCCAGTGGGTGGGTGGGGCTTTGGAACATTCA
>JANHZT010008590.1:286708-298214 GCA_032468215.1 Stegonotus admiraltiensis | reverse complement strand
GGCTTTTCAAAGCATTAGAAAAAATGCTTTGAAAAGTTAAAAAAAAAAAGTTGGCCATGCCCACCCAGTCACATTACCCCACACACACACCAAGCCATGCCCACAGAACCGGTAGTAACAAATTTTACATTTCACCCCTGATTTAGTCCCTTCAAATATGTCCTGAAACTTATTTCTTTTTTCATTTTTTCTTTGTCACTTCTCACAAAATTCTCTAGAACTTTAACAAGCCTCTTTGGTAAATCTAATATGGAAAATTGTCCAGGTTTCTCTCTTGGATTGTTATTTGTATATTTCTTTTAATTTTTAAGACATCAGCTGATTTGTTTTATTTGTATGTCCAATGTACCATTTTTTTCCCATATCAGTCTCAATCCTATCAGGTAGAACTTGTTCTTCTTCCATGATATCTTTTAAACATAGCATATAAATATACTGTTAAAATTAATTTCTGGGTTCATTGTTCAAAGATGTCTTTCAGTATGTCCAGTGTTAAAATATTTTGCTTTATTCTGTAATTGTAAGTTAATTGTTCTTTAATTACAGTCTTCAATTTCTTCTACTTTCCTCTAATGTCCGATTTTAAAATCGTTGTATTATTATTGTTGGTGTTTACTCCAAACAAAATGTTTAAGTTCCTAAGCTTATAGTTAAAACTTCTTTTATTAAGGATTGAAACAAACTCCTCCATAAAGTATATCAATCCAAAGGTTCATGATAGCTGAAGAGCAGCTAACAAGCAATTTCTGAAAGTAATTAAGAAAAGGAAGTATGTAAATTTAGCGTCCTTTCAAAGTCTATGGAGATTCTCAGTCATCCAGATCATGATTGTCCCAAAAGTACTTTTTTCAAGAGGAACTGGACTTTCTGGTTTTTCTTTGAAGAGGTTTCACTTCTCATTCAAGAAGCTTCTTCAGTTCAAAGAGCTCAAAAACCATCAGAGAACATTATCTTGAGGATAATGGAACAGCTCATAAGGAACAGCTATGTAGAGAGTACTTGTGGATGATTTCAAGTCCTGTCTCTGTCTGAAGAAGAATTATCTTAAGACAAAGACTATTAAGATCTAGCAAAGCAGCAACTACATACAACAGTTGTATAGTTAAGGTTTCTAGAGTGTCAAAATATGCAGATTTAATTTAACAACTTGGTAAACTGTACCTGGTTTAGAACAATACAGATTCCAATGAACTGTTTTAATTTTTTTTAATGGTTTTCCCATATTCCTCAGCAGACTAGTTTAGAATCAGGATTTTGACTTTCCACTGTTACCCAAACCAACCACACCATGGCAAACTATTGGAAGCATAACAAACTTTTTTGCTCTATACCAGTGCTAGGTAAGATAAGTGCAATGCTGTTAAAGTAGAACTACATCCGTAGGGACCTCTATAATATATTTTAAAATACTATGGAATAATAAATTATTATTATTTTCTTGTCTCTCCTATTCTACAAGTCAGAAACAGAGACAGCCTATACCAGAAATCTATGTCTGCCCCCATCCCCTTCTATTGTTGTTTCTCAATAATAAGTATTTAAGACATGGAGGCTATGATTCAGGAAGCTGTAAATAACTATATGCAGACACTGATAGCTTGATTATCCATGAACCAGTTGGTCTCCTTTTAAAACTATTGAAATTGGTTTCCATTACTATAATTGCTGGCAGTAAATCTTACAATTTAACTATGTGCTCAGTAAACAAATATTTCCTTTTCTCAGTCTTGCTTCTCATATTTAATTCTAATAGATGACTTCCAGTTCCAGTATTGTGAAGATGTGAAAAAAATATTTTCTCTCCTTGTTCTTTATGCCATAGGTCTTCTTTTACCCACTTATATTATAGTGGCCCAATTCTATAGAGTTTTCCAAATTCCCTAATCATGTTGATTGTATTTTTTCACCTTTTCTAACTAACATCCTTCATCAAGTATGATGTGACCTTGCATTTCTATGCTGTAATCTGACTGTAGAGTTGTATAGGCATTACTATTTATGGGTGTACTTATTGCAGTTTGAATGCTTGGTTATTTCCAGAAATTTTAAGTAGTTTACCGAATTAATATCAGAAGAGTAAAAACAAAGATCAATTAGTATAATTATGATGAGTGTGATACACCATCATTCAGAGTAGCATGGTTTTATAGCTCCCCAAAAAATAAATTAAAGGGGGGGGTGTATTGTTCCAAAGCACAGCAATTATCCAAGCAGCTCTATTTTCTACTCTTAATATTGCAAGTATGGAATGTCCCTCTTTTTTACAGCAGCTGCACAAAGAGAGGGCATTTTCATTAAGCTGTCCGCTATAGTTCAAAGTTCTCTCTCCTGATAATTCATTGACAGTTCAGACTTCATTAATATTCAGGTGAAGTTTGGATATATTTATTTTGTGCTAGCATACATCACTTTATGCATATTTACATTAAATTGCATTTGCCATTTTGAAATTCATTAACTCAGTTTAGAGAGATCTTTTTGCAACTCTGCACAATCTTGTTGTGCGGTTGTTGTTGTTGTTGTTGTTTCTTTTTTTTTACTTTACTATCTTAAACATCAGCAACCTAGCCACTTCACTTTTCAGCCTCATCTCCAGGCGATTTATTTGCAAAATTGAAAGGAGTACTGTTCTCTGGGGAACCTCATAATCTTACTAGTATGAGAAGTGCTCATTTATTCCTAGTCTGTTTCCTGTTTCTTAAACTTTGCCACTTTATGAGAGCATCAGCTCTCTTATTCAATGACAGCTGAGTTTCCTTGAGAGCTGGGAGGGGAGGGGGGGACTGGAGAGATCACCCTAGCCAACAGTATACCAAAAAAGAGCAGCATGCAAGTTTACCAGACAATGGAAAAAACAAAGAAAAATCTGTACAGTCCTATAGTAATTTCTGCATTCTTTATACGGAGATTCCTCTTACACAGTGAAAAAAATCAGTTTGATGCAAGAACCTATTTGTGAAAAAAGACCTAAGTGTTAACATCTCCAGTCATTGGGATCATCAGGAAGAGGTGATATTAAGGTATTACAGCAATTTTACCAATTTTTAGGCAATCCCAATTTGTCTTTCTTGCTGCATGCTGCATGTATGGTTTACACTCAAAGGCAGAAGAATAGCTCTTACTCAACCTTTCAAAGACATGAATTTTGCCTTTAGATAATTTAATATGCTGAGTTCTTATAGATTATAGATTTGAAATACCAAAAATATGCTTCATTAAAGTGGACTTCTTCAGACATCACATCAAATCCTATTATGTCTGTGTATGTATTATCTCTAGACATATTATCACCGATTCTGCCCATAAATTTTTCTTGTAACGTTCATCAATATTCTGTCACATACTTAAAGTACACCCTTGTTCTTGTTATGTATCTAATTTTGGAAGGAAATTAGAGTGGGAAAAATCTCAGTGTTCATTGGTTAAGACACTTGGCAAGTAGCTATAAAAGGAGAGCTGTCGAACTGCAAAGCCTCTGGAATCTCACTGTATAATAAAGAGTTGTTGTTCACTATGCCCTGTCTCCTGTCTCCTCACTCGCCCAATCTAACACTGGCGACGAAGGTGGGATTGAGGCAGACAGGTTGAACAAAAAGAGCTGATAACTGATTCCAGCCAGGCAGAAGAAAACTCTGCACGTCTAATACATTGAGCCAAAGACAGCAGAACAATGTCTGCCTTTGCACTGCCAATGCCATTCGATCCCACAAAAGAAAAATGGGGATCATACATGATGTGGTTTGAATGCTTCCTCAAAGCAAATGACCTCCAAAGACTGTCAGATAATCGGAAGCGAGCTCTCTTCCTGAGCCACTGCAGCCATGAGGTTTTTGACACAGCCGAATCGCTGTCAGAGCCAATGCCTGTACAGTCTGTGCCATGGCAGGTCTTGCAGACCACACTGAGGATGCACTATGCTCCAGTGCCGTTCAAATTCATGCAGTGGTATGAGTTCCAGCAAAGATTCCAGAGGGAGGGTGAGTTGATAAATACCTACATGGCGGCATTACGCAAGACTGCCACCTATTGTGAGTACCGTGATTTAGACGATATTCTCCTAGATCAACTAGTCTGCGGGGTCAAGGACATTCACCTCCAGAGGCATCTGCTGGCCAAGACAAACCTCTCCCTTCACATTGCTCTAGACGAAGCCAGAGCGCATGAATTGTCCAATAAGGCGGCCAAGTCTCTGCAGCAGCCGGCGTCACCCCAGGCAGCACAAAAGTCTACCCCTATCCATAGGGAATCAACCCAAACTGACAGCGATGAAGACAACATCTTCAAAACTGACAGCAAGAAGCAGGATAATGATGACCGGAAACAGAGCTGTGCTAGTTGTGGGGGGTTTCACCAGAGACAGACTTGCTGTTTCAAAGATGCCAATTGCAGGCATTGTGGGGAAAAAGGGCATTTGGCATGGGTCTGCAGGGCTACTTAATTGTCCAGTCACAGACAGCGAGCGCCCACCAACCAGACCAGTCAGGCGCAACCCCCAAAGAGGGACAGAAACACTCAACAAGGAAGAAATTATTCCAAACCCCCTGAGACATTCCAGACTTGCATCGGCCAGGCAACCACGTCCCAGAACAAAAGCTGCATATGACAGTTGAAATTGAGGGATCCCTGTGCCAAATGGAGATAGATACTGGCTCATCTATCACCATCATGTCCTGGACTGACCTAAAAATGGCAATTCCGGAAATCAAGAAACATCAGCTGCAACATCAGGGTCTAAGGCTGAACGACTACCAGGGAAATTGCATCCCCGTTGAAGGCTGTGGGACATTCCAGGTGAAATTTGGCAAGGTCAATGAATGATTGCCTATCACTGTGGTCAGCAGACATCTACCAAGCCTTTTAGGACTTGACTGGTTCAAAGCCCCGGGAATGGGGGTGACCAGCATCCACTCCATCAATGGTGGCATGACAGATG
This sequence comes from Stegonotus admiraltiensis, assembly GCA_032468215.1. Taxonomy (NCBI): domain Eukaryota; kingdom Metazoa; phylum Chordata; class Lepidosauria; order Squamata; family Colubridae; genus Stegonotus; species Stegonotus admiraltiensis. The sequence goes on along the minus strand of JANHZT010008590.1, from coordinate 293,281 downwards.
ACCTGCTCCATGAATTCCAGGACGTTTTCGATGACCGCCTTGGCAAGTATGTGGGGACTCCTATTTTTTTAAATTTGGACCCTAATATAGCCCCCATTAGACTAAAGGCAAGGAGGGTGCCATTCCCGCTCAAGCCTAAAATAGACCAGGAGCTGGACAAGCTAATACTCCAGGGAATATTAATACTGGTCGACCATGCAAAATGGGAGACCCTGATAGTCACCCCTCTTAAATCTGACAGGTCAGTGTGCATCTGCGCCGACTATAAGGGCATGTTAAATAAGGCCCTATAGCAAAGCACCTATTCTGTCCCCATTGTGCAGCACCTGCTCCATTCCCTGGGCCCTGGCAAGGTTTTCACTAAACTAGACCTTGCACAGGCGTACCAGCAACTGCTGGTAGATGGCGCTACCTCTGAAGCAGAGACTATCATGATGCATAGAGGTGCCTTCAAATGCACCAGACTACAGTTCGGGGTTAGTGTTCCCCCCAGACTATTCCAAAGTGTGATGGAACGCCTGCTACAAGGACTGCCAGGAGTCGTCCCCTATTTCAATGACATTCTAGTCACCACTGCCGATGAGCAACAACTAGGGGACTGTTTGAGGGGGGTGCTATTTTCAGGAACGCAGGGCTACAAGTTAAACGGGACAAATGTCAGATAGCTGTGCCTGCTGTTGAGTTTCTAGGGTACAAGGTCAATGGTGCTGACATGAACCCCACAGAAAGTAAAATCCGGGCTATTCACAACCCCAACAAACCGGGCAGAACTGTAGGCGTTCCTGGGACTTTTAAACTTTTATGCCATTTTCTTAAAAAACACAGTGGCCGAACCACTCCATAGACTTCTGTCAAAAAAGTCTCCTTGGGCTTGGGGATGGGTGGAAGCCGCGGCGTTTGTAGCTGTCAAAAAACTCCTCTCGGCTGACAGCCTGTTAATACAGTACAACGAACTGCTTCCCCTTGTCCTTGTTTGTGATGCCTCCCCTTTCAGCGTGGGGACAGTTCTAAGCCACAGACTGCCAATGGGACTAGAAGCCCCCATCCCCTACTTCTCCTGCACCCTGTCCAGCGCTGAAAGAAACTACAGCCAGCTGGACAGGGAAGCCCTGGCAGCTGTTGTGGGGGTCAAAATTTTTTATGAATATCTGGGTGAACTTTCAAACTGGTCACTGACCACCAACCCCTGCTCAGACTTTTGGCAGGGGATAGACCCACCCCTGCAGCTATGTCGCCCCGTTTCACTAGGTGGGCCATTTTTCTGGCTGCCTACTCGTACCGTCTCATCCATCGGCCTGGCCAGTGCCTTGGACATGCCGATGCCCTCAGCAGGTGCCCACTGCCTGACCTGCTGGAAGACCTGACCCCAGATATCTCTATCTTGCTTATTGACACTTTGGACTCTAGCCCTATCACTTCTGCTGAAGTAGCAAGGGCCTCTGCTAAAGACTCTGTATTACAAACCGTTATGAGCTGGGTACATAAGGGGTGGCCTCTCAGCCTGGTTGGTGGGGAATTCAAACCATTTGCCTATAAACAACATGAGCTGTCTACGCAAAGGGGTTGTTTGCTATGGGGTGACCAGGTGATAATTCCGCCTAGCCTAAGGGAAGAGGTATTGGCAACGTTGCATATTGGTCACCCAGGCATTGTTAGAATGAAGGGGTTGGCAAGGAGCTATGTGTGGTAGCCAAACATGGACTGCTGAATGGGTTGCCAAGTGTACTCCCTGTCAAGAGTCTCACCCCACTCCCCTGGTAGCCCAGACCAAAGAGTGGGAAAGGCCCCAGGCACCATGGTCCCGCATTCATATCAATTTTGCTGGGCCATTCCATGGTCAAGCCTTTCTGATTGTGGTGGATGCATATTCTAAGTGGCTGGAGGTCATTCTAATGCACTCCACCACTGCGGAGGCTGTAATTAAGGCACTCCGGAAACTATTTGCCACGCATGGCCTACCTGACACTCTGGTGTCAGATAATGGGCCTCAACATAAGGCTACTCATTTTGAGGGGTACTTGGCCAAGATAGGGGTCCGTCATGCACTCACAGCACCTTTCCATCCAGCCAGTAATGGTCAAGCTAAAAGGATGGTCAGATTGGCCAAAGAGGCTTTGGCCAGACTAGGACCAGGAGACTGGCAAGCTAGGATTGATACTTTTCTAGTGGCCCAGCGTTACCCCATGCATGACAACGGGATGAAGTCCGGCAGAGCTGCTAATGGGCAGGAGACTCCATTGCACCCTAGATAGGCTCCACCCCACTTACTCCCCTGAGGGGTACATGGAAGCTGAAAGTAAGACCAGAAGCTTTTCCATTGGGTCCACTGTATTTGCAAGGAATTATGTGGAGGGTCCCCTCTGGGTGGTTGGGCAGGTCACAGAAATTACCGGGCTTCGATCATATGTTGTAGAAGTCAGTAATGGAAGGGTATGGTGAAGACATATTGATCAGTTAAGGAAACATCTTGCCCAGACAATGCCCGACGAACCAGACTGCAAAATAGATAAACCAGTCCCTGACTCACCAATCATTCATCCAACAGCTAACTCAAACCCGAAGTGCCCGAAAGCCTTACCTGATGACTTCGGTGTCTAGCGCTGCCTCCATGAGAAGCCAGGCCCATCTGAAATGTGTGATGCCCATAATAAATTCCAGGAGGTTCCATTGGCTGGGCTGGGAGAGACAAAGGGTCCCTCCGACCAGCCCAAATCTCCTCCTCAGACTGAATTGCGCAGGTCAACTAGAATCAGGGAACACCCTAGTCACTTGCGTGATTACATATGTAAATAGTTGGTAAAACGTCTTCTGGGAGGGGAGGAGTGTTATGTATCTAATTTTGGAGGGAAATTAGAACGGGAAAAATCTCAATATTTATTGGTTAAGACACTTGGCAAGTGGCTATAAAAGGAGAGCTGTCGAACTGCAAAGCCACTGGAATCTCACTTATAATAAAGAGTTGTTGTTCACTACGACCTGGCTCCTGGCTCCTCACTTGCCCAATTTAACAGTTCTCTTTCTATAAAATTTGCAAAGAGAGTCTGCAGTTTCCCCCATGTAAAGGCCATGTAGGAGATCATGTATCCTCTGAAAACAGAAAACACAATCATCTTAATACTCCAGCTTTAGCATATTTACATATTTAAAGCATTCTGGAATATGTAGGAAGCATTTAGAACTGAATGAAAAATTGTGTACATGTCAGTCTTTATATATCAAATTGCTCTAAAGAAACCCAAACATCCTGTGTTTTAGAGCTGCATAACTCCAAATAATCAGGCCTGTGCAAATTCTATTTCTGGTCTATATCTGTTATTTCAATTTAGCCTCAAAAGCTAGATCCAGATCAGAAGCTTCCTGTTCATCTAACAAAAAAGTCTGTTCAGACTACAGAAGCTGTTAACCAAGGAGCACTGGCCAATTTTCAGGCGAACTGCTAGCATAAACTTTTCCATCTAGTGCCCTCCCTTATAATATGATTCCTAAGATTTCCATTCAGCAATATTTAGAACATTGCTGCTGAAATATGCATATATGTTTGTATTTTGCAATGCATGCTACACTAGAGGAGTCTTCATCTCATCCAGACAGCTATTTCTATTAACAATCACTTATCCCAATTAGTCATGCATTAACTTGTTAAAATTCCTTATTTGACATTCTTTCTTTGAATGTTTATATATATAAAAACACTTGGACGGAGCTTGGAAATATATTAAGCAAAGGAGAAAGATCTGAAGGAAAAGCAAGTCACATTAAAATGTTCTTTTTGTTGGGGCCTAATGGAAGTAGTTGTTATACCCAAATCCTTCTCAGGAATGCAAAACACTTTGGAGAGTATGGTATTAGATTTTTGACTGATCACATTTAACTATAGATTCAAGCCTGGTTATGAGACAGAAATAGCATTGGTCACACTAGTTGATGATCTCTGGCAAGAACAGGATGGGGTTAGTGCATCCATCCTTGCTCTTCTTGAACTCAGGGTCCTTTGATACCATTGACATGGTATCTTTTGGGGCAGGTTATGAGGTTTGGGGCTGGGCAGCACAATTTTGCACTGGTTTGGCTCCTATCTCCAAGTTTAGTCCCAATCAGTGTTAATAGGGAGTAAGAGGTTCAGTCCATGACTGCTCCTTTGTGGCATCCTGCAGAGCTCAGTACTTTCTCCACTCCTACATGAAGCCGCTGGGTGAGATCATCTGCTACAATGGAATGAAATACCTTCAATACACTGATGATACTCAAGTCTACATTTTCATTCCATATGACACAAGTGATGTTGTCGCTGTTGTCTTATGGTGCCTGGAAGCTATGTGGGACTGGATGGAGGACAACAGTCTCTGCTTGAACCCTGGTAAGACTGAGTGGCTTTGGGTACATGGAGCTCCAGGTTCCAAAACTTTAACATCATTAGTTCTGGATGGGTTGCACTACCCCAAATGGATTCAGTGCACAACCTGGAAGTTCTCCTGGACTCACAACTCCTGCTCAATGAGCAGGTGGCAGTTGTGGCTAGAAGCCTTTGCACAACATATGTGCCAATTGTTCTCTTTCCTGGATTGGGAGTCCCTGACCTCAGTCACTCAAACTCTGGTTGTCTCTCAGTTGGACTATTGCAATGCACTTTACATGGAGCTATCTTTGAAGAGTATTTTTAGAAGCTTCAGCTGATGCTGAATGCAACTGCATGGACAGTTCTTGGAGCACCTTGGGCAGCCCATGTTATACCGCTGTTCCGCGAGCCACACTGATTGCCAATTTGCAATCTGTGCTAGGACCCCTATGGGGGAATGGAATCTTGGAAGTGACTAATGGATTAGTCAGACCCCCACCTCATCCCCATGTGCACTTTGCTACCTACCTTTCCATTTTGTTTAAATTAATTTTAATTGTTTTTTAAAATAATTCACATTAACATTAAAATCAATGGGGTTCTTATTTATAGGTCTTATATGGTATTTTAAATGTATAACTGTAAACCACCTAGAGTCACCTCAATGAGATAGGCAGCATAGAAGTTTAATAATAAAATAAATAATAAATAAATAATTCTCTCAACATTGAAAACCTCTTGCCATCCTAATATCCAGAACTGAATCTCTCAATATCCATTGTTTGTTTGTTTGTTTGTTTGCATTTATTTATTCATTTATAAAATGTATTGGCTGCCCATCTTACAACAGGGTAAGTCATAATAAAATCAAACTTTAGATTTAGATTTCTTACTTTGTCATAGGTACACCTGAATAGCCTAATGCTTGAACCACATGTTTGAAACAACCTTAATCTGCTAAGTAGATACTCACCAAACTGATCATTGCTGATATAAATTCTTGGGTCTCTAAGCGGCACAATCTCTTTTTCTATATAGTCTTGTCCTGTCTCCACTATCTATTCGTTTCACATCAGAAATTTCCCCAAATCTCATTCATTCAGAAATATTCCCCTCTCAAGTTATTCTTGATTCTTCTATTATCATCAGTCGCATATATCTATCAACAACTGATGCATTCCTAGTTTTATATGCACCCACAATGACATAGATAAACTACCGGTAGTTCATGCTTTCGTACAAATATTTTAGCCTATTCACTTATTATTAAATCTTCACTGTGATTTCCTTGCATATATTCATCAGCTACATTCCACAAAATCCAAGCACTTTCACTTAGTTCTAATGCATCTTCTCCTTTCTCTTAGCTTTACACCTATGTGTGTATGTATTTTTCTTTCATTCATTTCACTTGTTAGTTATATTTATCACTTGCTCTTATGTTTCAAATCATAATTTTTCATATGCCATTGTTGTTAACTAATGGGCCCAGAGCTACTGACTCTGGGTTCTTTTCACTGTTTTGGTCACACAGAGATTTCATACATTTTTTTCGATAAATATTACTGGCTGGAAATGCTCCCTTTTTAAAAGCAAATCTAAACTTCATATGATTTCTCTGAAGAAGGTCTCCTGTTTTAGAAAACAACACAAAAAACTATTTAATACCACATTTAAAATCATTGATCTACTGGCTTCGTTTTAGCTACATGGCCAGTTTAGTGTTTTTCCTCATCCCTTCTGGTAAGACTAGGAATTATATTTCAGGCTTCTGCATACAAAATAAGTCTCTTTCCATTAGTTCATTTCCTTTTCTTTTTGCTGAAAACATTGGTAAGTGTTCTGTATAGATTAGTAATAAAGATTGTAGGAACTATTTGTTGCAGTGAGGGCAGGAAGAGGGAGACACACAAATTGTTTTTTTTTCTATGCATAATATAGGTTTTATTTAAAGGGAAGTAAGCCCTAAAACTGTTGGGCAATTTTCCCTGAAAATAGAGATGTTACCTAACTTTTCCAAGTATATTCTAGGCTCTACACCTTTTTCTGGTGAAGAATGATAGGCGGCTGCAGAATTTACTACTTTCATTTGGGCCATAGTGGAATCTGGTTTGACAGATGTGTCATTTTGATCAGAAAGAACTCCATAATGAATCATTTGGATCTGGATGGGGAGGAACAGACTCAGGCTCAACCCATCCAAGACTGAGTGGCTGTGGTTTCCGGCATCCCGATAT
>JANHZT010008590.1:265584-276394 GCA_032468215.1 Stegonotus admiraltiensis | reverse complement strand
GATCCCAGCTGAGCCGCGCGATCATCAGAGGCTTTTTTTTTTACTTTTAAAAGCATTTTTTCAGCCAAAGAGGTTGTGGAAAAAATGTTTTTAAAAGTAAAAAAACAGCCTTTGATGATCGCACAGCTCAGCTGGGCATGGGGGGGGGGCCACAGGGATTTTTGTTACCAGTTCTCTGAACCACCCGCCACCATCGCTACTGGATCGGGCAATCCGGTCCAAACCAGGAGCATTTCACCCCTGATCCTGATGCTCCATGCAAGCTGCAGGCAAGCCGAGAGATGCGAAGACAAGCCTCCCATGGCCAGTCAGCCACCCTATCTCAGATTGCATGGTGCATTCAGATTGCGTGCCTCTGCCACTGTCTGCTGCTTGGACAGGTAATAAACTCACTTGTGCTATGTGGGCTGTGCAGCAGTAGAGTGTGCTGACCAAGGGGCCAGCGGGCTGCAACTGCTACTGGACAATGTCAGCCCCCACATGCTCGCCAGCTTTGGGGCACACGCCAGGATGTGGGGCACCCAACTGGGCTTATCACCCTGAAATTGTGTTTCCCTGAAAATAAGCCCTAGTGCTTATTTTGGAGCCCAAAAAATATAAGACCGGGTCTTATTTTTGTGAAAATATGGCATTACCATGGAAATGTCTTTGGACAATGCTGGTTCTCTTGACTAAGAAATGGAGATGAGCACTGTCCCCTAGAGTCAGACACAACTGGATGGGGAAACCTTTACCTTTATCCTTTTTTCAATAGGCCATTAGTTCTTCTTTCCAGCAACCATTTTAGTAAATGTACAACTTAGTTTTTACTCACCTATTTGAGCTAGCAAATGAGGGATGGAGAAATGGATTATTATGCTAGACAGAGCTTCTTTTCTCTAGTGGCCTGTTTGATTCTAAGCTAAGTACAATGAAGAAACAGTTCTGACCTGCTCTCGAGTTGCCATAGGCAGAGGGATGGGGAATCGAGCGTTGCAGCTGCAGTGAGGAACTTGCACTTCAATCAAAACAAAGCACATTCCAGCTGGCAAACGTCAAGGCCATTTCCATGGAGTTCCACAGTGGCTAGAGGGAGCGACTTCTACAACCTGCGAAATTGCTTCATTGGGGAATGTGAGTGATGACACGCCTTGGGGGAGGGGGAAACAAGGTCAGAGTCAATATGCAAATTAAGTGAGGTCAGAGTTTCCTTCACTTGATCAGTGCCGACATGACACTCCTAATAAATAACTGGATTTCTTTTGAAGCTTGGCTTGAGGCTCATGATTTAATTAGGGCATCAGTTGGAACCCTGATACAGTGCTTCATTCTTCCATCATTATACTCTTTCCTACTTGAGGCAATTCCTGATTGCCTTTGGTGACCAGGTGGGTTCTTAACTACCAACTGCTTTCAAGTCAGTCTTCACTATAGACCACATCATTACGAAAGTATAAATAATGTATTTATCCTTCTCCATCACCCAATTTTCTTATTATCTTTGCTTTCTTATGAAAAAAACCTGCAAAAAGTATCAATTTCAGAATAAATGTATTCATTGTTAAAAATGGGGGCTTTTTTAATTGCCAAAGAATTTTAATTTCGTCAATACAGAGTTTGGAACTGGGACAGAGAAATAAAGGCTATGGTCCTACACAAACTTTCATGGGAATAAGCTCCATGAACTCTATTAAGACTTCTGAGTTTACATGTTCAGATATTTATAATGTAATAAATTATTATCAGTTCTATCACATATGCAAATGAATAAATAAATGAAACAAAACTCTGCACCCTTCTTCAAATGTATTTTTTCTTGATCTTCTGAAGTTTCACTTTCCCATATTTTCCAGACAGAAATATTTTGGGAAGTCGTGATACAACTTATCTGAAGGATACCAAATTTATGTCCTTTGCAATTCTCCCTCTTTTATTAACAAGTTTGGGACTTATTCCAAAAGAAATATTTGGCACAAATAAATGAGGCTGCTGTTGCTTGCCTATTATAGTGACATAAAGTCCATACTAAGCTAACATGCTACATAGGGAACATATCCAAGAGACAGGAGCTGTCTATTCATGTGCATATTCATGCCAAAAGACATTTCAGAGTACAAAAGTCTGATCTTTACTGATTTGGAATGAATATATGTATAACTTTGAGCCTTGGCTCTTGTAAAATTTCACAGACCCAATATTATATAATTTTCTCAGTTTTTTACTATCAGAATTTGGTGGGGATTTTTGGGGAGGCTGACAATATTGAATTTTGAAAACCATCTGTCTGAATATACATTAATGCAAATTAGTAATCCAGTTCCTTAATAAAAGATGAGATCAGCAATCTAGCTTTGCATTAGTCCCCACATCATCATCGTCGTCGTCATCGTCATCATCATCATCATCATCATCATCACCACATTACAAGCATATGCTATCTGAATCTGATAGTCTGGTGCTAATTTCTGAGTTCTAGTCAAAACTTATGCATATAGGCATGGTATTTCCTGTGTGGTACTACTAGAGAACAAAGGAAACCTGTCTGACCAGTGGATAATGACAGCTTTATCTTGGATCCTGTTTTGTTATGCAATAGAAATACAATATATTTGAAAAGAAGCAAAAATTTGCAAGAGAAGAAGATCCACAAATGAGTTTGCTGTTTTAGTCCTGATTTAGTTATATAGATTTGGGGTCTACTGAAGGAACATCCAGAGAAGAAAACAACTGAGTCAAGTCTAGGTACAATGAATTGTCAACTCAGTAAGTCTAGACAACATGAGAGAAAAGAAGGCTGATTTACAACATAAATGATGATGCTGTTTGAAAAATACTATCCATTTTGCCTACATTAATGACAATGCTGAGTATTTCAAGTTCCACATTAAAGGTCTTTTATGACTTTAAGGGAAAATATCCCTTAATATCCCTTAATCTAGACATCAATTTGCTTCTTGCCATCTCAAAAGGCTCATCCAACATCCCCATTTAAAATCCAAGAGTTGTTCTTCTGTGGACCCTGAAAGCCAAATTGTGAGTTCTTACATATCTGTTAATGTTGGAGTAGCATATCCATATGGAGTGTTTATTGCTACTATATTATTTTAAATTTAATCTCTTAAACAAGTTTGTAATAGGCAATAAACAGTATTCTAAGCTAATATAAAAGTTCATAAGATGGCATGATGATGATGATGTTATCTATGTCCAACGCTTGGCAATTCTATAAACCAGATCTCTCCACAACTTCTGATTTTGCACTAAAGATGGCATAGAAAATAATAATAACAGCTCATAAAGCAATATAATATGACATGTAAATACAAAATTAAATATTAAGGTATAATAAATGCATTTAGAAAATAATAGCACTGTACATATTAGTAAAATATAAAATAATTCAATAAAATTCCAGGTACAAATAAAAATGATTTTAACATAGCAGTGGCAGCTAGAACAATTTATACACCCAAATCTATCAAAAGTAAACTGGAATAAAAAGACATTAGTGTTCACATGAATATTAAAAAGGAAGCGACCAACGTATTTCCATGGATAGGATATTCTAAGCATGTTGTGTCACTATAAAAAGGTCTAAATGACTGTGAACTACTTCTGTTCAGCAAGAAAATAGAAACTAAAGAACTGAACATTAATTGATCATTCTGATGTAACACAGAAGCCATTCTATGAGATTCGCCTATTTTGAAAATTTAGCCAATGTTTATAGTGCATTGGGTTACACTATTATTTAAACCAGCCATGTGTAACCCTATTTTTCAAAATACATTTTGCTGGATGACCAAAATAAAAAAGAGTTGACTCCAACTATGAGATGATATTCCCTAAAAATCTTCAGTGACATGAATCAATTTGCTTCAGGTATTGTAAAATAAAATTCAAATGTGTAACAAGACGTCAGCATTTGAAATCATTAAGGTACCATCATTGCTGAAGCCATTATTACTGCACCATTTCAGCCATAGTTCTTTTTAATATATGCATAAAAATACCCTTCCTTCCATAGACAACATGTATATTGTGCAGGTCAGAAGGAGGGCTGAGAAGATATCTACAGATTATCCGGGACAACTTTCCCCTTGGGATGGCACTATAGGGCATTGCAAGCCAAAGCAACTAGACCCAGGGAGAGTTTTTTCTCCTTGTGCCATCAATCTGCTGAACACTTAATTCTCATAGTGCTGTGTAATGTCTTTGTATAGTTACCTATGTAATATTATCATTTATCCTTATCTTCTTTCTTCACCCCTCTTATTGGTATGATGATGATGATTCGGTTGCTTTGCATGTACACAGAGAACATCTACACAAGAGACAAATTCCTTGTATATCTGATCACACTTGCCCAAATAAAGTATTCTATTCTATTCTACAGCATTCTATTCTATATTAATTTGCAAAAATCTGTTTTCGTAATTTTTTAAATTACATCTGAATTACATCTGATCTGAAAAAAATAACAAGTGCTATTCTTAGAAAATTAATGCACTGATAAATATTTTTAAATCTTGGAACAACTGTTATATTTGTTTCTATTTGGCTATTAATGTTTTGCAGCAAAAAAAAAAAAACTAGCCATATTTTTTCACAGAAAAAGGCTGCAAGTCACCCTGGGTGAAAATGAATGTGGAAAGGAAAATGTAAATACTAAGAATACAGAAAGAATTGCCCCATTGAATCGTCTCATAGCTCCCTGACCCTGTTTGTCATTGGAGCTGGGTTTTTCCTAAAATATTTTCCAGACCAATAAATGGGGGGGGCACTTTTTATGTACTGCAGGTCCTGTCCACTTCCTGCAAGAAACAAAATCAATACTATGTCTATGGATTATGGATAGACATTTGTGTAGCTATTGATTCATTTTCTACATCATTTCTGATGTTTATATATTGCATAATGTAGTATAAATCTTCAAAGGGGCATTCTAGTAAAGGGCTTTGCATGGCTGGAAACATATTGTGATATTTCCACGAAGCTTCTGTAAGCACACAGAAGGCTTATTGGGTTTTTGTATTCATTGATCAAATCTCAAGGCAAGAAAAACCGCCTTATTAAGAAAAATTGTGTCTTGTCTTTGCCTGGCGGAAAAATTTGTGTTGTCTCACCAAAGCAAATCCAGTGCATGTTGCACTATCTTTTACATTAACATTATAGCAGGGCTGAAATGCTAACAGTTTGGACCAGTTCGGCCGAACCGGTAGCAATGGCAGCAGGTGGTTCAGATAACTGGTAGCAATGGCAGTGTGAGGCGCCGCCCACCCACCCTCCCCATCATTGTTACTTCCTGATTTTAACCAGAAAGTAATCTGTTTTTTACCCTCTGCACATGCGTAGAGGGTCTGCACACGCAGATTTCACCCCTGCATTATAGGCTTGTCAAGATGGCTGGACGAGGCTCAAAAATCTTAAGACGGTTAAAAATTAAAAAAGAGGAGTATAAGACACAGGCCTTCACTGATGATATGGCTTTTATAAGAGGATCCTCTGGAAACGGGAGAATTGCTATTACAGGAAATAGAGAAATTTGGTATAGTTGCTGGCTTAAAAATAAATAAAAATAAAATGAAGGTAATTACCAAAAATCTTATGCAGGGTCGAAACAAGAAATTAGAGGAGAAATTAGGAATTCAAGTAGTGAAAAAAGCAAAGTACCTGGGCATTTGGCTAACAGCAAGAACATCATCCATAAAGGAAGATAATTACTTATAATTATTGCAACAAATTCAAAAAGATTTAGAGAATTGGGCGAAACTACAAATATCATTTATTGGAAGAATTGCTACTATAAAACTGAATATCCTACCAAAAATCTTATATTTATTTCAAATAGTACCCATTAAATTAGGGGAAATGGTTTTTGAAAAACTGAACAAAATAATTCTTAAATTTACAGTATATGGTTGGGGGAAAAGGCCAGAATTAAACTAAAACTTCTACAAGATTTGAGAACTAAGGGTGGCTTTGGCCTTCCAGATTGGGAACTCTACTATCAGGCAGAAGGGATATCATGGCTCAAAGAGTGGATAAATCTAAAAAATGAAAGATTATTAACGATTGAGGGACACGATTTACAGGGGGGTTGGCATGCCTTTATCTGGGAGGGAAAGGAGTACTTCCAGAGACAACTGGTGAGAGACGCTCTGTTAGAAATCTGGATGAAGATAAAAAGGAATTTTTCACATGAATTCCCACGCTCCGGCTGTGCAAGTGCACACCGTTTATTTAATTCAGCGGCAGGTTGGGTGTGTGCTTGCACAGCTGGAGCATGGACCAGAGCGGCTCATTCAAGAAGGAGAGTGAGCGACTCTGGTACCTTTCAGGCACTTGCCTTCCCTGACAGCCAGCTGCGGGAGAAAGATGAACAGTCCGACTCCGGGGAATGGGGCGGGTGGGTGGAGCCACGGGAGAAAGGTAAGGACATGCCGGCAGAATAGAAATTTAAAAAGTTTTCCTACCGGGTTTTGTGGGAGTGGCTTGGTGGGAGGGGGCCTTGTGACTGAGTGGGCGTGGCTGTGAGTGACATTGAGTTGGCCACACCCACTCAGTCACACCCACTCAGTCACAGGACCACCACCACCACCACCAAGCCACGCCCACAGAACCGGTAGGGAAAAATTTTAGATTTTACCCCTGCTTTGTAGGTATAGACACATCACGGCATTTGAATATCTTTTCCGAAGCCTTTATAGCTACTGTACCTGGGGCTAGTCTGAAGTGTATTTTTTGGTTGCTCGTTCACTGAATTTCATTAAACGGGGAGTGAAATTCTCATTGAGGCCTAGTAATAAATCTATATCTGAACAGTTTCACTTGACACCGCAGGATGAACTAATGTAAACAAACAGTTCTTCCTAGCACACAAGGGGAAAAAATCCCAAAGATTCAAAACACCTCAGGGGAAAAAGATCTACTACCTTTATTGACCTACAAGTTTTCCCCCTAAGGAAAAAGTGGGTGGAGGGGGATGTAATTTTATGGAGCATTCAGGTATGTAAGATGTCATCTGCAGAGATCCGGTCTAGACACACATTTATCATTTCAGAACTAATGAGTCTTGGAAATTCAAAATATATTCAATTGATTTGAAACTCATCCAAAATCTATGAGGTAGGGGGTGGGGGGGAACCTGGATACTAAACCAACATACAAAACCCAAAACTCAGGACATTATGGCTGAGAATTAGCTTCCATGTTTATATATTTAATTTATACGCCAACCTTTTATTCAAGCAAAAACTCAAAACAGTAAAGTGACCAACTTTTTTACAATGAGAAGGAGGACACATGCGTGTGTGCCGTGTCGTGTTTCGGTAAGAAGTAAACAAAGCCACTTGTGTGCGGCGCACTCTTGCGTGTGGCACACTCTATCGAAACAATTTTCCTGTGCGGAGTGCATGCGTCTCATAATTGGGTCTCGCCACACTGTACCGAGCCTTGACGAATAGTCATGTCAAATACAAATATGTCACATTACACGCAATGGATCGGATCGGCATCGATCGAATACGGAGATTTACAGATTAGTCTTCAAAAATCGAAAAGGAGGACATGTAGGAGGACCCTTTTTGAGAGAGGACAGAACTCACAAAAGAAAGACTGTCCTCCCTAAAGGAGGACAATTGGTCACCTTAAAAACAGCTAATCCAAATTGGGTTCACTTGAGGTGCAATTAGTAATCTATCATCTGAAAAGATATATCAAGTTTTACCTTTTCAGAGTTACCGTGTTTCCCTGATAATAAGACCTTGTCTTATAGTTTTTTGAACACCGAAATAAGTGTTTGGCCTTATTTTTGGGGAGGTCTTATTATTTTGGGATGCGTGGAGCAAGACAGGGATCCTCTTGCCATCTTACCTGATTTCCAGCACTGTCTCCTTAATCCTAACCAGAGGAAATGGCGGGGACCGGCTGCGCATGTATTTAAATATTTTTGGGGGGGTCTTATTTTTGGAGAAGGTCTTATTTTGGGGGGAAGGTTTATTTTCAGGGAGGTCTTATTTTCAGGGGAAGTTTTATTTTTGGGAAGGTCTTTTTTGGGGGGGGGAGGTATTATTTTCGGGGAAACACGGTAGTACAGGTAGTCCTCGACTTACGAGGACAATTGTGCCCAAAATTTATGTTGTTAAGTGAGACATTTGTTAAGTGAGTTTTGCCCCCATTTTTACAACATTTCTTGCCTCAGTTGTTAAGTGAATCACTGCCGTTGTTAATTTAGCAATCCGGTTGTTAAGTGACTCTAATCCAGCTTCCTCATTGATTTTGCTTGACAGAAGATCGCAAAAGTTGATCACGTGATCCTGGGACACAGCCACCGTCATAAATATGAACCAGTTGCCAAATATCTCAATTTTGATCACGTGAACATGGGGATGCTGCAACGGTCGTAACTGGGAAAACCAGTCATAAGTCACTTTTCTCAGTGACGTCGTAACTTTGAAAGGTCACTAAATAAACTGTTGCAAGTTGAAGACTTCCTGTATGTATTTTGCATTCATAAATACAACTGTCAGCAATCAACAACGATATGACTAGTTTTCCAGCAATTGTGGAACAGGAGATACACATCACATTTCTAATGGTTTTTTTTTTCAGCAATTTAACGGAAATGCACACCAAGGGTCTTTTTGGAATTTATATGTGAATGGAAACATATTACCCACAGAAAAGTCTGAATAGCTACCATAAAAATAAACCTGTGATTTCACTGGAATATCCTAGCTGACACTTGGCCACAAGGTAAACATTGCATCTAAAACTTTCAGCGGAAGTTATGGCTGCAAAGGGTTTCAGAAGCTGTTTTTTAATAGACTTCGCAAGAATCACAAGAATCAACAAAAAGAACATCCCACTGAATTACGTCAGCAACCATTTCCTTAATGAATTTGAAACTAGGATCCAACAAAAAGTGTTTTTATATACATTTAAATATATATGTATACATTATTTAAATTTGATTTATAAAAATGGGAATAAAATACAAAATATAATACAAAAAAGAGAAGAAAGAAAAAAACATACATCCAACAGTAACAACAAAAAAGAAAAAAAATGTGTACAAAAAAGGAAAAATATTGACCCAAACATCAAATAAGTCCAACATTAAACACAGAAAAAATCCACCCTGGCTGGATGCTGAAAAGAATAGGAAAAAAAAAACTGTAAAGAGAGGAGGATTTTAAAGTTTTTAACTATATTATATTACAAAGTTTTATTATATTGCACACATTCAGAAGGACATCTAATGAAAATCCATGGGTTCATATTTACTCCCAGATAAATATGGCTTCAGCTATGATATGCTTAAATTACAAGTTATAAAACAAATATACTTATCTGGCAAAAATATTTAATTTTAGCTAGATCGTTTCAATCCAGTTCCACAAAAAGGAAACTTTAAAAAGTCCATGAGGTAAATTTGATCATCTGCTGCAAATCCAAACAAGAAAGACTCCTCTTAACACCTTAAAATGCTGCAGTAAATGTTTTTTGTGGATAAATATTATAAAGCATAATTAAAGGGAGAAATAACAGAGTTTATTTTACTTTATGCTTCAACTTTATGTAGAATAGATCATAGACGGAGGAAGTCTAATCTAGACCCCAATCTGGCATACAGGCCCCAAAAGTGCCTTTAATTATCACTCAGTACTTTTTTTTATACATTGAAGGAGTATTTTAATTATGATTTTTTTTTAACAGTGTGATGAGCAGTGCTTGTTTTTCCCTTAACTATGATTGGGTATTATTAAATCGGGCAACCCTGCTTGTGGTGGCTGGAAAATACCATCCACACATTCCTTTCGTATCCCCATATGCTTGATGTTGTGACGAATAATTTAGCTGTTCAATCCTTAAGTTAACAGCCAGTTCATAATTATAATATTTTGTCTGATGTCCTTAGTCATCCTGGAATAATAAAATTGCTAAAGTGAGGGCTCAGAATCACCTTGGTCTAATCTAGAGTTGCTAAGAAGGTTCAGATGGAGACAGATAGTCACTTTTGAGTGCTTTGCTGGGACATGCACATGCACACACACCCCCACCCCCAAATAGCAGGTGGGGTCAATGATTAATTAAAATTAAATATAATTCATATAATTATTCTCTAGAATGTGTTTAGGAATGTTTCTCTTCCATCACATTAAAATTTACAGTTTGGTAATAGGCAATGGTGGGATTTAGGCAATTTAACAACCGGTTCTCTTCCCTAATGTTTTCTTCCAACAACCACTTTGCCAAACTGCTCAGAAAGTTAACAACCGGTTCTCCCGAAGCGGTGCGAACTGGCTGAATCCCACCACTGGTAATAGGTTAGAAAATCTCTGGGACCGAACAGTAGTCCTCAATTTCAAAGATTGAGCAGATTTAAAAAAGCAGCAGCAACATGGTGTCACAGACTTGTAAGGGTGTAGTAATGAGCCACGGTGGCGCAGTGGTTAGAATGCGGTATTGCAGGCTAATTCTGCCGACTGCCATCAGTTCGAACCTGACTGGGCTCAAGGTTGACACAGCCTTCCATCCTCCCAAGGTTGGTAAAATGAGGACCCAGATCGTTGGAGGCAATATGCTGATTCTGTAAACTGCTTAGAGAGGGTTGTAAAGTACTATGAAGAGGTAGATAAGTCTAAGGGCTAAGTGCTCAGGGGCTATTTAAACCTTCTTGTTCATTGCAGTGATCCAAGTTTAAGTTTCCAAGATGGATAGCTATCCAGCTTCTGCTTGACCACATCCAATTGTTGTGACCTTGGCCCAAGTAGTTATTACCAGACACAATCAGTCCTAAACAAACATATTTTATTAGAACAGCTGA
>JANHZT010008590.1:166982-176984 GCA_032468215.1 Stegonotus admiraltiensis | reverse complement strand
AGTTGTCCAACTTTAATATTCTGCAAGTGATAATTAAGAAACAATCATTGAAAATTTGCAAAGTAAACCATGCTTAAGAATGAAAAATAAAATAATATATTAATTTATTAAATATATTTCATGTTTTGTTTAAATGTGAGTTTCTTTAATTGAAGTCTTTGCGAAACCTAGCACTGTCTATTCTAGCCTGATTAAGCAAAACTTTGGGGATTGCCTTTTTGAGAATGGACAAAACCAGTTTTTCACAGACAAATTAGCTCCTCTTAACTCAGGAATTATGCACATACAGTGCATTCAGAAAGTATTCAGGTCCCATTCACTTTTGTCAATTTTTTAATGCTGCAGCCTGATTCTACAGTTGTTGAAAATCATTTTTTTCCATTAATCTACACTCCATAATGACAAACTGAAAACACAATTTTAGAAATGTCTGTAAATTTATTAAAAAGAAAAATTGAAATATCATTGCATAAGTATTGGCATAAGTATTCAGACCCTTCACTCAGTATTTTGTTGAAACACTTTTGCAGCAATTACAGCCTTGAGTCTTTTTGGACTCAAGCTCTCAAGCTCAGTTAGGTTGGATGGTGACTGTTGATGGACAACCATTTTCAGGTGCCTCCAGAGATGTTCAATAGGGTTCAGTCAGGGATCTGACTAGGCCAATCTAGGACATTCACAGACTTGTCTCTAAGCCACTCCTTTGTTGTCTTGGCTGGGTGCTTAGGATTGTTGTCATGTTGGAAAGTGAATCTTCAGCCCAGTCTGAGGTCCTGAATTCTGTGGAACAGGTTTTCATTGAGGATATCCCTGTACTTAGCTCCATTCAGCTTTCCTTCAATGCTGACCAGTCTCCCACTCCCTGCTGCTGAAAAACACTGTCGCAGCATGATGCTGCCATCACCACATTTCATTGTTGGGTTGATATTGTACAGGTGATAAGCCGTGCCTGGTTTTCTCAAGAAATAATGTTTAGAATTGAGGCTAAACAGTTCAATCTTGGTTATCAGATAATCTTATTCCTCACAGTCTGAGAGTCCTTTGGGTGGGTTTTTTGCAAACTCGAAGTGGGCTTTCGTGTGTTTTTCACTGAGGAGAGGCTTCCGTGTAGCCACTCTGCCATCGGTGGAGGGCTGCAGTGATGGTTGTCCTTCAGTAACTCTGTCCCATCTCCACACAGTATCTCTGGAGTTCAATCAGAGTGACCATCAGGTTCTTGGCCCTTCTCCCCCGATTGCTGAGTTTGACTGGGCAACCAGATCTTGGAAGAGTCCTGGTTGTGCCAAACTTCTTCTATTCAAGAATTATGGAGGCCACTATGCTCTTAGGAACCTTTAGTGCAACAGACATTTTATTGTAGCCTTCCCCACTCTGAGATCTTCTATAGAAAGGTGTGTGCCTTTCTAAATCATGTCCAATCAATTTAATTTACCACAGATGAACTCTGTATAGAAAAATGTCAGCAATGATCAAGAGAAATGGGGGGCACCAGAGCTAAATTTCAAGTAGTGTTGCAAAGGGTCTGAATACGTACAGCAATGTGATATTTTAGATTTTCCTTTTTTATAAATTTACAGACATTTCTAAACTTCTGTTTTTACTTTGTCATTATGGGATAGGGTGTGTAAATGAATGGGGAAAAAGTAAATTTCAACAACTGTAGAATCAGGCTGCAACATAACATAATTGACAAAAGTGAAGGGGGTCTGAATACTTAATGAATACAATATCTCTGTGTGATTTCCATTTTGAGCTGGAAAATGATTATTTTAAATTTCAAATGGGCTGTCTCAACTCTAGCAAATTTTTCTTAAGAACTAAGCTTGAAATAGTACAGTTCTGGCTTGGACAGTTCATGGAAAATCAAACAGTCATTTCAAGCTTGTTCAACACAGAAAGTTTTCAACTTCTGTGTTCAACACAGAAAGTTTTTATTATTAAAAATATTTTGCACATCTGTGATTTCTATGATCCAGTGATGACTTTCCTGGGAGGAAAGTCTCCATTTGCACTGTTGGGGATAGGGCTACTTTTGAAACTGGGTAAAGCTTTAATGGGTAAAGAATGTTAGTTCCTCGTATTTTGATCTCTACACTGAATTGATTCCGGGCTTGCATGCCAGGATTACATAGTTTAGACACAAACTACCAAAGGCATATGGTCACAATATGCTTTCTTCTTTTTCACATATGTGTGCAGTCTATCTTTCTGTTTTACATATTTGCATATAAATTAGTGAGGCTTTAAAATTGTTTCAGTATCAGCGCAGGAGAAGAATTTTTGAGAGGAAATTGCATCATCTAGAAGGAAAGGTTAGGACCTCTCCCCCTAAAAATTGCCTCGGTAGCCCAGATGTGGGACTCTGAAATGGCAGGTGGGTGTGGTCTCCAGTTGCTACTATTACTATAAGAGAGGAATTAAGAAAGAATATTTGGGCACTAATGTCTCAATTGTATAGTGTATTAACATATCAGATTTGTGATATGAGGTGGCACAGTGGTTAGAGTGCAGTGCTACAGGCTACTTCTGCTGACTGCCTGCAATTTGGCAATTTGAATCTCACTAGGCTCAAGGTTGACTCAGCCTTCCATCCTTCCAAGGTCGGTAAAATGAGGACCCAGATTGTTGGAGGTAATATGCTGACTCTGTAAACCGCTTAGAGTGGGCTGTAAAGCACTGTGAAGCGGTATATAAGTCTTAAATGCTATTGCTATTTTGGGTGGTCCCCCAAAATGAAGATGGTTATGTTTTCAGAGCCTTCCAGAAGCTGGCTGCTCTGGCTTGATTGATTAGTGTGCAACCATGAGTATACTGATATTGGATCTTGTAATGCTATATAATTGTTAATATCTGTATACTATCTAGAGGCCTGCTAGTATAGAGTTGGCAGATAAATCACATAACTAAATAAAATATGATAAATACAATGTAAAATTTCAACTTGTATTCCTCTGCCATCTTTAAAAATAATACATTTTTAATTTTATTTTAGGACGTGTAGGAACTCCTCATTTTATGGCTCCAGAAGTAGTAAAAAGAGAGCCTTATGGAAAGCCTGTAGATGTGTGGGGCTGTGGAGTTATTCTTTTTATTCTGCTTAGTGGTTGTTTACCTTTTTATGGAACAAAAGAAAGATTGTTTGAAGGCATTATCAAAGGAAAATACAAGGTAAGTACTTACCTCAAGAAAAATGTTTTAGTTAGAAATTTTCATTTCAAAAACATATTTGCAAATGCTAATCCATTTTCATGAATTGTAGTTGCCACACAACTTTATGTACGGGTATACAAAGCACTTAAAATACAAATACAATCATGGGTTTTACTATTAAGACATATTTTGACAAAACAGCAACAGAAAAATTCCATATAGTTAAAACAAAGCAAGGAAGTAGACTATAGTACATAAATCCAAAACTGGATTTGTTATAAAGTCTGTGGTCAACAGTCATTTTCTGACATGTATTTGTATTTCCTACCTGGTTTTTATACAAAGCATTCTCTTTCAAATGTGGTAACCTAGTTGACTCTGAAATACAAAGTAGAAAGCATAAAGGTAATAGTTCTCTTTCCACATATGCCCTGCCCTGCCCCCAAGTCTGGTAGTCAAATTATGGTGAATTGAGACCTGGTAGCACAATTTACATATTTTCCATTTTAGTTCCATTTTTAAGATTTTCAAATGCCATTTTGGTGAGAAATAAATCTAATCTTCCGTTACATGTTACATATCAGAAGCTCAGCTGAATATATTATACAATTATGTACTAATCCGTTTTGTTGTTACTCAAATATGCAACAAACTTGTGTTTTTTCCCATGTTTGTACATTTCTAATAGGATTTTCAACACCCACTGCCTCTTGTTTTCTTTAATAGTATATTCTACCTCTTCAAGATAGACAGGTCGGGAAACAGAGTTTATAAGAAATACTGGAACTCTACTTTGTTAATGTAGACCAAGGGTGTCAAACTGAAGGCCGACGGGCGATATCTGGCCCACAAGGTGGTTAGATCTGGCCTGCGGGGCTGCCTGAGAAACAGCAAAGGATTGGCCCGCATGGCTTCAGCCTGGCCCAGGCCAACCGGGCACTGATCTGCAACCTGGTGGCAGCCATCTAAGCCAGACCGCGGCCAGCCTTAGATCTGTGATGCTGCCTCAACCCCATGCCGTGGGCATGCGAGGTTCCCCTCACGTATCTGATGCACCTTGGCACCACTGTGGGCCGCTGCCATCACCACCTGAAACACCAGACCCACTCAACACAAAGGAGGCGAAGTGGCCAGTTAGAAAGGCCAAGTAGAGGTGGTAGAGCATGCCTAGGCCCAGCAGGTAAAAGACAGCCACCACGAGTGGGGAAAGCCGGATCCCCATCAACGTTATGGCCACTTAGGCCTAGCCGGGATCGCGTGCCTCCCCCCGTCTCTGCTGGGCCTGGACGGCCATGGCAGAGCTAAGGTGTATTGGATGCATGGGGGGAACGCTTCACGTGCAAGCCAAGGGCAAGACCCACGAGGTGGCCGAGAAGAAGATGACCAGCAGTGACCTCTCTAACTGCAAGCAAAAAAAAAAAGTCGGACGGAGTAAGCGTGATCAGCAGTCTGCATCACATGCCTCCCTCTGCCTGCTGCTGATGCTGCCGCCACACCTGCTACTTGGACTACCAGTCTGGTGATAGCAGTGAGCTCCAGAGCTGCAGAGTGCGCCAGCTGAGGGATTGGCAGGCTGCGGTTCCTGCCAGAAACCATTGGCCCCGCACACAAAGGAAACAAACATGCACTGGCCAATGGTTTCTGGCAGCAGCTGCTCCACCCCCCCTGCCTTGCTTCACCTCATCCTACGTGATGAGCCTCCCATCCACTGCCCCACATGACCTTTCTTACCATAATTGTTAAGTGAATCATTGCAGTTGATAAATTAGTAACCTAGTTGTTAAGTGAGTCTGGCTTTCTCATTGACTTTTCTTGTCAAAAGGTCACAAAAAGGAATCACGTGACCTTGGGAAACATCAACAGTCATAAATATGAGTCAGTTGCCAAGCATCTGAATTTTGATCACATGATCATGGGGATGCTGCAAAGGTCATAACTTTGAAAAATTTCGAACTTTCATAAGCCACATTTTTCAGTGCTGTTGTAACTTTGAATGGTCACTAAACAAACTGTTGTAAGTTAAGGGCTACCTGTAATGGTGAATGAAAGTTCTCCTCCCTGACCTTTTATAGTGTTCAGTAATAACTTTTTTTTTTAATTTCAATTATATACCTGTCATATTTCTTCACTCTTCAAAACATAGGCATACGTATTCCATTCTCTTGTTGTTGTTAGTTGTAAAGTTGTGTCTGACCCATCGCAATCCCATGGACAACTTTCCTCCAGACCTTCCTGTCCTCTACCATCCCCCGGAGACTATTGAAGCTCACGCCGACTGCTTCAGTGACTCCATCCAGCCACCTCATTCTCTGTTGTCCCTTTCTTCTTTTGCCCTCAATTGTTCCCAGCATTAGGCTCTTCTCCAGTGAGTCCTTCCTTCTCATTAAGTGGCCAAAGTATTTCAGTTTCATCTTCTGGATCTGGCCTTCTAAAGAGCAGTTAGGGTTGATCTCTAGGACTGACCGCTTTGATCGCCTTGCAGTCCAAGGGACTCGCAGGAGTTTTCTCTAGCACCATAGTTCAAAGGTCTCAATTCTTTGACTCTCAGCCTTCCTTATGGTCCAACTTTCACAGCCATACATTGCAACTGGGAAAACCATAGCCTTGATTATATTCACTTTTGTTGGCAGGGTGATGTCTCTGCTTTTTAGTATGCTGTCTAACTTTGCCATAGCTTTCCTCCCCAGGAGCAAGCGTCTTTTAATTTCTTGGCTATAGTCCCCAACAACAACAACAGTTTATTATTACATTCTTAGCCCAGAGACCAGAACAAATAAAAGCACTCAGTATAGATACACTTAAAAATTCTACTGTACAATAATAAATAACAACTAAAATTTATAATAAAATCCAGTGTCAGTTATACATAGTCTGACCATACGATAGTTGCAATCCCTAAACTGTGTGGCCCGTTGTAGGTTCTACGCTAATAGAGAAATGACTAAGCAGTGCAAAAGGTTTGCCACAATTGTTATATAACATCACTATGGTGAAGAAGACATGTGTTTGTGATGAATCCCCAGTGCTGCTGTGCAGAATCTAGCCACCTGCACTATAGTTATGGACTGTTCATCTTTAAGCAGCCACTGAAGATAGGTAGTGTCAGAATGGCCAGGATACCTAGCAGTTATTGGCAGAATATGTTTTTTTCCGAATCTCCGTATAAAAGGAACATCTAAGGAGCATGTGACCCACAGTCTCCACCTCTCCTCAGCCGCAGGGACAGAGTCTTTCCATGAATGGTATCCTTTTATACTTGCCATACAGGACAGCCGATGGAAGCGCATGGCACCATGCGAGTGCAAATGCTTTCCGGTGGTTTGCTGACTCCAGCTGACTAAGATAGCTGGCAAGAGCAACAACACATCTAATGGCATCTGGAGCCAGAAATGGCAGAGCTTTCCCTAAGTCTGCCTGCCTCTTGATATTCTCCACCCTTTGTCGCAAGGTTTGTCTTGCTAGATCATACTCCATCTTGAGTATTAAAGCTGGGGAGAAGCCTAGTTTGGCAAGGTTGGACTCTTGCTCCATGATGAAGAGAATTTGTCTTGGAGGATTAATGGAGCAAAACCTTGTGGAAAGAAGTTAAGCTTTAGCCAGAGATTTAAGGACGGTATACTGATTCTTGCT
This sequence comes from Stegonotus admiraltiensis, assembly GCA_032468215.1. Lineage (NCBI taxonomy): Eukaryota > Metazoa > Chordata > Lepidosauria > Squamata > Colubridae > Stegonotus > Stegonotus admiraltiensis. The sequence continues at coordinate 170,204 of JANHZT010008590.1, read as the reverse complement.
TTGACTTTTGTCAATCCTGTCTCCAGGCACAGAAGTGCATTTGAGACACAACACAGCATCTGGAGAATTGATCTAATGAATTTGGATTGAACTATTTCTAATGATGTAAAACATGAAGCTCATGGTCCAAGCAAGGTCCCATAAAGAAGCTGTGCTAGTGACTTGGCCAGAAAAAGCTTAATTGCAGCGGGGACATAATATCCTCCCTTTGTGTGGAAAAATTTAAGAATGGTGCTCGCTGATCTTTGACCCAAGGCAGCTGCATATTCTCCATGTGCTTGAACCATTGGCATGAATGACAACCCCCAGGTATTTGAAGGTGGTTACCTCCTCTATTTTGTGGCCATTTAAATACCATGAATAGTTTTGGCCTTTTTGCAAAGGCCATGATCTTTGTTTTCTCATCATTTATGTCCAGTTTATTGTAATTACAGTACTGGAGAAAGGCTCGCAAGGCTCTTTTAAGGCCTACTGGTGTCCTGGAGAGGATCACACTGTCATCTGCATAGAGCACATTTCAGGCTTCAAGTAATGCACCCATCACAAATTGAACTCCAAGGCATTGCTTCAACCCCGATCAAATTCAGACTTGACAGCAGGAGGGCAGTGCTTCAGTCACCTATTTTTGGGGGGGTGGGGAGTGATTTGGTTTGTTTTACCATGTCATTTATGTAAAAGGGTAAGAGTAAGAGACACAAGGAAACAATACCAATTTTTGACAAAACAACTAAGCATGAAGTAAACGTTGGATGGTGATACCCAACGGAATATTGGTGACCTGGATGGAAAAAAAGACACAGACTGGATACAATTGACAAAGGAGAGCAATTCTATGACCAGTATTTCACATCATATGAGGAAAAAGGGAGAAGAGAGAAATAGATGATAAAAAACAAGAGGAACTGTTAGGAGAGAGAAGCACACAACAAGAGGAAATTGAAACAGAGGAAAAGGAAAGAAGAGAAGCAGCAAGAGCAAAAGAACAGAGAGAAATAAGAACAACTAGAACAACAATTTATTACTATTTATACTGACCTTGGAAGTGCTAACTAGAAATATTAGACAAGACAAAGAAATAGAAGCTTTGGAATTAAAAAAAGAGAAATGTAAGTTACAGGTGTTTGTGGATGATTTGGTTTTTATATTAGAATATCCACTAGAAATTGGACCTAAGTTAATTTAAAAAGTAGAAGAATACAGTATGGTGAAGTCGCAGGACTGAAAATAAACAAAGAAAAGACAAAAATACTAGTTAAAAATCTTACAGATACACAGAAAAGAGAGCTAATGGGAAAAATTGACATACAGATAGTTAAGAAAGTAAAGTACTTAGGGATACAACTAATAGCAAAATGTGCAACGATTAAAGAGTATAATTATATGAAACTGATGCAACAAATCAAATCAGATTTGGAGAAATGGAAAAACTTGAAATTGTTGTTGATAGGAAGAATAGCTACTATAAAAATGAATATTTTACCAAGACTATTATACTTATTTCAAACAATTCCAATAAAATGGGGGGGGGGGATATTTTGAAGAATTAAATAAAACAAAACAATACATTTGGCTAGGGAAAAAAGTAAGAATAAGCCTGAAAATGTTGCAAGATTCCAAAAAAAGAGGGGGCTTTGGGTTGCCAGATTGGGAATTGTATTATCAGGCCTCGGTACTTACACGGGTGAAAGAATGGATTAATTTGAGGCATAAAAGACTATTAACTTTAGAGGGACACGACCCTCAATTAGGTTGGCATGCTTCCTTGTGGTATGGAAAAAATAAGATACATAGCTATTTTCAAAGATATTATATTAGAAATGCACTACTATCAGTATGGGAAAAAATTAAGGAACAACATTATTTGAAAATACCAGTCTGGCTTTCCACAACCAATATACAAGTCCCAGCACCTCCAATATCATGCTGCTAAATTTAATCAATGTACCATATTTTTCAGACTATAAGACGCATCTACCTTTTGGGGGGGAGGAAAACAAGAAAAAAAAATCTGCTTTTCCCCATTCGCCACCACCTGTTTGCTGCAGCCTGTTTGCCACCACCATGGCCCATTCGCTGCCACCGCAGCCCATTTGGCGTGGCCCATTTGCCACGGCCCATTCGCCACAGCCCATTTGCTGCCACCGCGGCCCGTTCACCACCGCCGATCCCCACTGCCTGGAACTGGCCGAAAATGCAACGCCTGGAGGCTGAAAACAACCAAACGGTGGGGGCCAGTGGGTGGGTGGGGCTTCAGCAACATTAGGTGTGGTGTATAAGATGGACTGCAATTTTCACCCACTTTTAGGGGATGAAGTACATCTTATATTCCTAAAAGTAAAAAACTAAAAGTAAAAAAGGTAACTTTTTTAAAAAGGTGCAAATGGGGTTCTTGTTGTTATGTCCCAAAGTCACAATTTGCAGAGGCAACTTCAGCCCTTTGGGGAGATATTTGAGAAGATGGGAATGAGAGAAGGTGACTGCTCCTGTGCCCACCCTTTAAATCCCCAAACAATATCAAATAAACCAAAAACTATGACTTTTCATCTCCGTGAAGTGCCAGAGGACTGGAAAAGAGCTGATGTAGTTCCCATCTTCAAAAGAGGGAAAAAAATAGATCCAGGAAACTACAGACCTATCAGCCTGACCTCAATACCATGGAAGATTCTGGAAAAGTTAAGCAACAAATCAGCTAACACCTAGAAGCAAGCAAAGTAATAACCAAAAGCCAACATGAGTTTGTCAAAAACCAATCATGCCAGATTAATCTTATTGCATTCTTTGACAAAGTGGCAAAATTAGTGGACCAGAGGAATATTGTCGATATAATTTACTTGGACTTCAGTAAGGCATTTGATAAAGTAGACCATAACCTACTGCTAGATAAAGTAGGAAAATATGGGTTAGACAGCATCACCACCAGATGGATTCGTAACTGGCTGACCAACTCCACTCAACGTGTAGTCCTCAATGGAACTGCATCTACATGGAGGAAAGTATGCAGTGGAGTACCCCAAGCCCTGTTTTAGGCCCAGTACTCTTCAACATCTTCATCAATCACTTGGACAAGGAGATAGATGGGGAACTCATCAAATTTGCAGATGACACCAAGCTGGCAGGAATAGAAGATAGGCTTAAGATACAGAAAGATCTTGACAGACTTGAACATTGGGCACTATCTAACAAAATGAAATTCAATGGTGAAAAAAGTAAGGTTCTACATTT
>JANHZT010008590.1:131785-146067 GCA_032468215.1 Stegonotus admiraltiensis | reverse complement strand
GAAGAAGAAGAAGAAGAAGAAGAAGTCGTCAATCACACACTCTCAAGCTAACCAACCTCACAGGATTATTGTTGTGGGAAAGTAGGATGAGGAAGAGGCATTGGGTATGTTTGTTGCCTTGAGTTTTTTGTAAAAATAGTAACAGTATATATATAAATAAATAGATAAAAGAAGAACAGACTCACAGAACCCCCCCCCAAAAAAGATATATATTTATTTGCAAATATTAACAACTGATCATTCCTTTCTGGTGTTTATAATTTCATGATTTAATGCACATATTAGTTAACTTGCTTTCTTACCAAAATGTAATTTAAAAGCTTCATTAAAAATATTTGTATTCTTCCATTTTTATTACTGACCAGTAATGCTAGAGATTGTGCAATATCTATCTAAAATATTCTTGGTCTGACTTTGGTCTTTGATGGAACAAGAGGATCATAACTGAGGCACATTCAAACATATATTCAAATATACTGACCATAAAACACATATTACTGATGTTAAATCTCCATGTCTGTAAAAAGTTAGTAATAGTTTTGAATGAATAACTTTTATATGAGTGGCATGAATGTTAGCAAGATCTATCTTCAACATATATTCCTCAACCAATTTTATATCAGAAGTATTATTCATCATCTCTATTTAAATGGCCGCTATGTCTTTCCTTTGAGAGCTCAGAACAATTCTATGTTTCTTCACTGTCGACATGCAATTTATAATATATTCTGTTTGAAACCTCTGTTCAGAATTATTAATAAGCACTACTGTAATTGAATACAACTGCCCAATTAATTTGATACATATAAAGAAAAATATTAGGAAATCTTGTTAAAAAGATATGAAATCAAGATACACTGTGTCAATAGTATTCCTATAATGCAGTGATGCTTACCCAAAAAAAGATGAAGTAAGATTGACTTGATATTATTTACTCTTATTAACTTGTTTTTATTTCTAGCAATTGTCTTTTATAAATGCTCATATATTCTTATTTAACCGGTTTGGTTTAGTATAATATCACATCCAGTTTTGTGGATTTTCTTTTCCTTGTTTTCTAAGTATAAGGACATCATTTCCATTATTTTAGCAGTCTTGCATTCTCTCAAATTTCTCAAAACTACAGTCCACGACTTTGGGAAAAATTGAAAATAGTTTCACTTAGATAGTTCAACTTATTTAAAAGAGTTGTTGTTAAGTTGTTTGTTAATAACTTCTTTATCCTGTGCTTCAGGTCTCACTTTTTACCACTATTTCTACTAATACTAATTAAAATTCCCTTGTGGGGTAGGCAAAACAAGCAGAGAAATTCATAGATGCTTCTCCCTACAGGATTGAAAAACCTTATTGTTATATTACAGGTCTCAGACATCACTTGAATTTGTCTTTTTCTGTTAAACAAGACTACTAGTACATCAAAGGTTTAATCATAATCAAAATGGAGCCATATTGAATATGTAACAATATGTTTTTTTTCTTCACAATAATTACGGTTTTTGCAAAATCACATCCCCTTTTAACGACAACTTGTTGAATCCCCATTTTTCAAACCCATTCCAGAAGAGAAGCTCAATCACATTAAAACTGTTGATAATCATAATAACTACAAAAGCAGGTTTATTTTTAAAATAATCTGTATGTTATTCTAGCCCCCAAATAATTATATACATTGGTCCTAAGTCATCTTTGATAATGTTCTGGCTCCTAATATAGCAAAGATGTTTTGTTTTGAGCTTTAGAATTAAGTCATATCGCATTAGAAACTTCCTGGTATAGCCATACTGTTTTGTGTACTGTTCCCTTTACAGGTAGTCCTCGACTTACAATAGTTCGTTTAGTGACTGTTCGAAGTTACAGCAGCACTGAAAAAAGTGACTTATGACCACTTTTCACAATTACAACCTTTGCAGCATCCACATGATTATGTGATCAAAATTCAGATACTTGTTCATATTTATGACCATTGCTGTGTCCTGGGTCACATGATCCCATTTTGCAACCATCTGACAAGCAAAGTCAATGTGGAAACCAGATTCACTTAGCAACTAGATTACTAATTTATCAACTGCAGTGATTCACTTAACAATTGTGGCAAGAAAGGTCGTAAAATGGGGCAAAACGTACTTAATAACAAATTTTGGGCTCCATTGTCATAAGTGGAGGACTATTTGTTTTTTCTTTAAATATTTTTTTCAATTATGTCCTCTGTTTTCTGACTCATATATCCTTCTGAATTTTTATTTTCCTTCAACATTTTTATAGTCCAACTTTTCTCTGAAGTTTTTGAAATTAATTTCTTTCAGATGTGTGAGAAATTTCCCCAATTATGTTCTGTTTTCACAGTTTTTCCTATCTGGAACTTCCAAATTGATTTAATCAGCATTAGTAGGCTTATTATACAGTCATGCAGCATGAAATTGCTTGCAAAGTCACATTAGTTTTCTAGGTCAATTTCTAGCTCCTGTTTCCATAACTGGGATTTATAAATTAAGAATTCTCTTCCGAAAATTTTTCAAGGGAATTCTTTTGTTTTGCTTTGCAAAATGATTAAATATGATATGTTCATGATACTGTTAATTTTCTGTATCATTTTGTAGCATTTTTATTCAAAAGGATACAATCAGGTTTAAAATATTATGTCAGACCTTTGAAATCAGGAAACAGACACTGCAAAAGTACCAACTCTGCTTTACTATTATGGGATATAATAATAGAATCTTGAAAGTCTGACAAAGATTCTATTCTCTTATACTAAAGAGAATCAAGGTAGGGCAATCTTAGTTTCTTCCTAAGTCCCTCCTGTCTGTCTGAACTAAGCTGATATTTTCATAATGGTTGTTGAATTCTTTCTTTAAGATCAGCTATATATTCAAGGTCATCCATTCTACAGATGGTAGGCACTAAACTTTGTCCCTTTTTCCTTTAAAAGCTAAATTTAAATTTAAATTCATTTCACACATTCCTTTTTAAATACTTTCCTCATTGAAAAGAATATTGCTTTATTGTTTATATTTTACTCAATGGATACAGTGAACTATGATCAACTAATGATGATTAGTTTTCTTTCTTCTTTCTCCCTGTGCTTAATAATAGGAGCAGTTTCCCAGGTGTTAGACAGCCTAGAAGAAATACATGCACTTACAGATTGCAGTGAAAAAGACTTAGACTTTCTTCATAGTGTTTTTCAAGATCAGCATCTTCATACATTACTAGATGTAAGTATTTTTTCTCTTTTAAAAAGATGGCTTAATTTTAGCTATAATCAAAAAATAAAGCAAATAAGAAATATCAAACCAAACTAACAGAACTTAGGGCAGTTCTTAGCAGTATGTTTGGTGCTGCAGATGAGACAGAAAATGATTCCCTTCAGTATAATCTCTTCAGTAATTCCCTGAAACTGAGACGGAGCAAGCTTTACAAATATTTTTTCACAAAAGTAGCAGAAATACAAGATGCCTACAGATGTACTTTGACAATAATTTCAGAAGTATCCTGCTTAAAATAATGCAAAATCTTAAAAATAAGCATATATTAGATTATTACTTAGAATATTTTAGGTGTTTCTATAAATCACAATTTTAAATTGGATATATGCATTAACTGGAGGCCAGAGTAACTCAAGAACTAGTTATACACATGCCTCTGTTCACCTATGTAACATTACTATTATAGAAGCTACATTGAATGTTTTACAATTCAAGATTCCAGTAGTCATCTTTAAAGTCCTAAATAAATATGAAGGGCCTTCATATATATGGGACCATCTGCTCCCAATGAAAATTACATACCCAGTGACCGCAAGCTTGTTGATGGTTCCACCACCAAGAGAATCCTTAGAGCCCCCATGGTCATGCCCTTTTGGCAATATCTCTCTCCTCTGGATATATAGATTGGGCCCTTGCTGTTAAGTTTTAAATTTTGAAAAAAATTTGTACTTCATTTGGGAATCACATCTTAAGTTACACTTCTGGTCTTCATGGTCTCATTAGTTTTGATGTTATGAAGGAGATGGTTGGGTAGTAGATATATTTTGTTCTTGTTTTTGACTCTCTTAATTTATATGGTAAACTAAATACCATTGTGTGGCATTTATAAACCATTCAGTAACTCTAGGTTGTATATAAACCAGAGTAAATAAAATAAAATCATAAGTACTTTGCAGTACACAGGCCTTCATAGTGACTGCATATACATTGGTCTCTATGTGATTCAGAACCTGATAAGTGGCAGCTAGTCACAGCACCTCCACAGTGTTGACAGGCAAACTGTACATTAATATCTGCAATTTAAGTGTCATCCTAGTACAACTTTTATAGGTGAGGGTTAGGTCATTACTGGCATGGCGAGTTTATTCCTTTAAACTATATCTGAAGAAGTTGGGTATATTGAAATATCCCTCCATAGAAATACTAAGAAATGCGTTTACAGTAAATCTCTTCTTGCTACTAGCAAGAAAATATGATTAAGTAACATTGCTTATTTCTGATGTGTCTTTATATGAAGCATCATGAACAGGCAAGAAGTTGATAAATGCCAGGAAAAAATGAAATGGTTACATTTTCTACAATTATCTATAGAAAATTAGATTTACAGCACAACAGGTGTTGATGTTTTTAAGTGAAATTTTCAGAGATCTTTTATAAAACAAGCTGGCAAAATTGTTTTTAATATATTCATATTATGTTGTGCTTTTTTGTTACAGCTCTATGACAAAATTAATACAAAATCTTCACCACAAATCAGAAATCCTCCAAGTGATGCTGTACAGAGAGCCAAAGAGGTAATTTTAAAAAGAGTTTAAATTTAATAATCTAATAAATTTAATAATAGTTTAAATCTGTAAATGAAATGTATGCATGTATATGTGTTTGTTTATTTGCACAGCCCCCAGTAGTTGCAGTAAGCCTCTATTTTTTTTCTTTTAGAATAGTAAAAAAAAATATTTAGCCAAGATTTTTAAGATTAAATCATTTAACAGTTTCATTGTTTCAGTATATTTAACATTTTTCTATGTCATTGTTTTTAAAACATTGTTTTTATCTGTCTTGAGTATCTTCCAGGTAAAAGACAGGAAACAAATTGAAGAGATAAACAAATACTCATGTCTAATGTTTCAAGATTCTTTACATACATTTCTAACCATGCATTTCACTGTACTCATAGTCTCTTGTTACATGTAGTCCTTGACTTACAATAGATCATTTAATGACCATTCAAAGTTACATCACATAAAAAAGTGATTCATGACCATTTTTCATACAACCATTGCAGCATCCCCATGATCACATAATCAAAATTTGAATGCTTGCAACTGGTTAATATTCACTTTCAACACTAGAAAAGACTATAGCCTTGCCCAGAAAACTGCAGGGACTAATGTAGACAGTTTCCAGGAATCAGTATTGACTCAGAAGAATAATTTTTAACAAAGTAGATGTTTAGAACCAAAGAAATCATCCCCACCTCAGTTTCTTACATTGTTTGCTTACTTCTTGTCACTTCTTGCAAAGTAACAATAGTCTCACAAGTGAAGAGACAATGGATAACCCAAAAAAACAACCACCTTCCTCCTTTACATTTCTACCATTTCCTGAGTTTTTTCCTCTTACAGCTAATTTGCCCTTCCAAACTTTATTCCCTTTTTGCCTCAGCTACTTACACATAGATTATTTTTTTTGCTACCATGTATTACTGCCCTGTACTCACCTCTTCTTTGCAGTCATCAGTGAATGAAATTGCAACTGCCTCAACTTGCATGCCCTATTTTTTGGTTTATATACGCTGCATTTATTCCTATGAATGTAGCTTTGTCTTTACTAGTTTATCAAAGTCTTCCTTGCAGCATAAGCCAATCTGGGAAGTGAAAATAAATCCCTTCTTTCAAACTTTTTACTTTGGAATTCATGACTCAAAAATATGAATTTTATTTGTTACTGAACTTTATTCATATATCTATTCCTATGCGTTACAGGTATTGGAAGAAATTTCATGTTACCAAGAAAATAGTGATGCAAAAGAACTTAAACGTATTTTAACTCAACCTCATTTCATGGTAACTGATTATTACGATATCATTTTTTAATATTTCCCATAGAAAATAGATTCATGAAAAAAATTATTATCTGAAAGTGGGAAAGGGGGATAATTACTCAGAAATATATACAGCCTTTCATTGAATTTCAACGAAAATTTTGAATGTTCATACAGTATATTTAAATTATTTCTGTCCCAATGCTCAACACTGAATTGGACTTAAGGAAGCTAATATCTTTGGCATGGATATTTCCCATTGATTGCAATGGATGATGGATAGAAACAATATATTAATTATGGGTATAGAAAATGCATTATAAATATAGGTTTTTAAAATTATTTAAAATGTTTATATGCATTCTTCAGAGTCCTATAACAATAAAGTAATGTGTAAATCAAATATGACAGTATGTTAAAATAAAAATACTGTAATTTTATAAACTTTGAAAAATAAGCGTTTAAATCCAAAAAGATAACAATTATTGACATTAGCCAGGCGTTTCTTTTACTGGAATTTCCACAGGTATTTTAGATGGCTCAACCTGTAATCCACTTATGGATTCTAAATTTTACTAGAAAAAAAAACTTAGTTAAGAATATCATAAGGACAATTTATGCTTTAATGATTTCAGTGTAATGACACAGTCTTACAATATTCCATTACACAGCAATGTCAATTCTTACTTAAATTATTTTGCCCCATAGTTGTTAGTCAATCCTTTCAAAATAGCCTACTCTCACTCAGTGAACTCACCTTCTGATACTTTAGTTTAATAAGAGGAACATGACTTTGATTCTAGTCTGACAGTTTTGTTTCATCAATATGCTCAACTTTAATTTTAGAAAAATAAAGCTTGCCTAGTTTTCCTTCACAGAGAGGAAAACAGGTCCTTTTTGTATTGATTCTGAATCATGTCAATTTGTTTATGCTAATTTTACTAAATCAACAACATATTATGTTAAGTCCACAATTTTGATTGTAAATATTTCCGAAGAATCATAAATGTAGAACTTTTTTTTGCATCTGCATATGACATGGAAAATTTTTGCAATTAATAATCCAAAATTAGAAATTACATTAACTCCTGAAACATTTATATAAATAGTAAAATGAATACTGTAAGTATTGAAAATACTAACATTTTAATTGAATTGAATACTGAAAATAGGTTTGATGAAATTTTACCAGAAATAAATATGAATATGCTAGCTTCTGCATAGCGGACATTATGATTTTAGACATTGTAATTGTAGATACTGTGAAAAGCATTCTTTGCTTTTGAATTGTTACCTTTCAGAAGCAAAGAATGCTCTGAAAATAGGAGAGGAATATATTTGGAAGAAAGGATTCTTTTACATATTTATGGAGACCTTTTTAACACACAATGAAACTCAATACAATAAAGGATTTTCAGAGAATCAGCATTTTTTTGTTCAAGGACACAGTTCCTTTTTGTGTATCTTTTCTTTAGTAGACTAGGATTGCATGAGTAGTAGTATATAAATGCCTGTCACATATATAATTGAGATATTAGTGTACTGTTATTACTATTAGGAAAACTGAACGTCATATAGCATTTGCGGTTTGGGTTGAACTACGGTTGATTAGCTTGAAGTTTTTCAATTCTTTATAATTAATTTAAGCTTCTTTGCATTAAATAAAATACAAAAGATAACGAAATATGAAAATTATATCTTTGTGTAGGCCTTACTCCAAACTCATGATGTAGTGGCACATGAAGTTTACAGTGATGAAGCACTAAGAGTTACTCCACCTCCCACATCTCCATATTTAAATGGAGATTCTCCAGAAAGCATAAATGGAGACATGGACATGGAGAATGTCACAAGAGTGCGATTGGTTCAGTTCCAAAAAAACACAGATGAACCAATGGTAAATAGATGAATTTTGTTATTTAATTTTATAAGCATGAGTAAGATATATCCAGTCATATGTCATATGTCAAATTTACAATTTATCTTTTGTAATACTATCAATTTATCTTGGGCAAATGAAAGGATCATTAAGTTTAAAAAATGCAGAGAAAAGCCTGTACCAAAAATATAAATAAATATAGATTATATCAGAAAAGGGTTGATTCAGTTAGATTGAAATAATATACAAACTATATGAATAAATAATTTTAATTTTGAAATTTAGACTTTCTTCTCAGTATTCTGTGTATTGTATCCAGATAGCACCTTCTCCTAAACAGTGTTTCCTCCATCAACAAATTTTTCTCTCCTGCACATTCTCAAAAGATGATGCATGTTCTAATTCATAGGCCACTTACTGTTTGAATAACTTGTCTGGAAGCACTTACAGCTTTTTAAAACATTTCTGTACAAGAGTTCACAATGTTATTTATTAAAGAGCAAATAAGGTAATAAAGTATTTCTTTGGGGTATGATAAAAGAAGTATGCATATGATTTCTGGGCAGTGCTTTTGTGAATTGAAACAAAACGTTAATAGATATAGTGGTGGTAAATTGAGACAGCTCTGATTACTTCCATAAATGTTAAAATGCTTGAGCTGGATCAATGCCTGAAAAATCTTATTGTCATTATCTAAATTAATTTATCTCTTTTAGGGAATCACTTTAAAAATGAATGAACTGAATCATTGCATTGTAGCAAGAATTATGCATGGAGGAATGATTCACAGGCAAGGTAATGTAAATATTAAAGTTAGTGAACAACACAGATTTTATATGATTCTATCCAAATTTTCAGGCATGGAATCTAAATGACATTAGAATATTTAGTGTCAAAATCATATATTGTCTATAATATAATATTTTGCATCACTGAGTCTTGTTACTGGTATTACTCAAGTCACGTATCAATAGTTCAACAAGCAAAGACAATTGAATAATGTTTTGCTAAGATGGACGGATTCTCAATATCATCTAAAGTATATAGATCACTAGTTACCTGGCCTGAAGGGTGCAAATAATTCATTTTCCAAGAAATGTATGGGTTTATTATGAGAGTAGACATGGGGATCTTGTATCCTCAAAGCCAGTGTTTTCTTAACTCCAGAATAGTGGCCAAGACTGAATGAAAATATGAACATTGAGTAGACATACTAAAATAAATAAATAAAATATTATGTGACAATATTTGCCTTTAAAAATCTCTCTATGTTTGGTTTGTGGGGATCATTTATGATACGTATCTTAATTGAGGTCTTTTCCATTGCTGAACAACTTTTTCATTACGCATTAATTTTGAATGTTCAACTAAAATCTACTTCCTTATAATTTAAACTCATTTGCTCCTGAACATCTCTTCTGGGCAACTTGGAACAATTCTGCTCCAATATTTGATGGGACAACTTTAAAAAGATAGAATACTAGAGAGGAAATGATGCTATCCACTATTAGAGTATATTCGTTAAAATCCACTCTTTAGTTGATGATTTTATGATTACCAGGTTTGCAGAAAAGAAGGAACTCAAGAAATTTTGAACATCAACTTTTATACATTTGGAATATTCTCAACTAATTTAGATATGCTTTTGAGGAACATATTTTATGGAAAGCAATCAAGAAATTATTGGTGCATCAATTTACATAACAATTGAAAAAGCTCAGTGGCTATCTTTATAATAATTATTTGCAGCATTAACATTGACAAATACAATAATAATAATTATTATTATTGTTATTATATACACAAAACAATATGAAATCACAGGTGCCAGTTCTTTAGCTGGTGTTGGCCTTCATATACATTAAATTCTTCCAAAGAACCTAGGATGTCATAATGTATTAGCATAGTATGTGTGCAGATTCAAGCATTGCAACCTATTGTGATTGATAGATAGACATTTTGTCAATGCATAGATTTTTTTAAGTACTAGGTGGATACCAAGATTTTTTTTGTATGGTATCCAGTGTGCTGATAACCAATGGGACCACCATGACCACTTTATGCCATAAACTCTCAATTTCTGTTCTATTCTGTAAAGGTTTTCAGTCTTAATTAAAAACAGCAATTTGTTCATGTTATACTATAATCTATGTTATTTCACCTTGAACTGGAAATTATCCCACATAGTTAACATTTTAATCAATTTACAAATATAATGGTTTAATAGTTAAAATATTTTGTTAGAGTTTCATTTTCCAAAAAGTTCCATTGACAAATACTGTCCTATTTTTAATATATATTCCTTCATACACAAAACATATATTCTTTAATTTACAAGATCCAGAAAAATCTCAAAATCACAGGACTATATAATCTAAACTGATATTATTTCTTTAACCTTTTAAATTTTGAAGTATCACATTTTTAAGTTTTCTTTATTTCAGAAATATCCATGTTTTCCAATTGCTACAATTTGACTTCATACAGTATATTTTCTTACTTTGCTAATTATATTTTCAGTGTATATTTTTATATTTTAAAAAGAGGAAATAAACATCCTAACAAAATATTAAAACGTTATCATACTATAAGTCAGTGGTGGGTTGCTACTGGTTCGTCCCAGATTGGGTGAACCAGTAGCGGCAGCAGGAGGCTCTGCCCACCCTCCTGGACATCTGTGCGCTTGCGCAGAAGCATCACGTGCACGCACCCATGAGTGAACCAGTAGCAACGGGATTTGAAACCCACTACTGCTATGAGTAGGTATTCCTGAGTTAATGTTCCTTTGGAAAGAAACCACTCATCTTTCTTCCTGATCCTTCATTTGTTTAGCAATGTCTTATGGAGTCTGTATTCTCTTTCTTGCTTTATTCTCAGTATACCTTGTTCATGATTCACCAATTCTTTGCAACTTATTGCTTAGATAAGAAGTTATTGGCGTTTTTCCTAATATCTACATAATATCAGTTATTACTACAAAATCTGTTGGTCAAGAAATAAAATCTCTTAAATATTACCACTTTTTTCTGATAGTATCAAGATATTATACACACACACACACACACACACAAATACATACAACAGCTGAAACTGTCTTTGTAATATTATAGATGTGAGCCATTTTGGAAAATAGTATTTGTCTATAAAAGATGATAAACTTATAAATAAATAAGAGATCTCTGTTCTCATCTCTATTTGCTCTACTTGCTTTTCCATGTTAAAACAGTGGGTTCCTTTTAGAGCAGAGGTGTCAAACTCAAGGCCTATGGCCAGATCTGTCCTATGAGGTGATTAGATCTGGCCCGCAGGGCCCTCCTGAAAAGAAATGAAGGGCTGGTCTGCAGCACCTCGGCCTGGCACAGGCCGACCGGGCAGTGATCTGGAACCTGATGGCAGACATTTGGACCAGACCGCAGCCAGCATTAGATCTCTGGTGGTGCCTCAGCCTTGCTCCCTAGGTGGTCACATAGGAGGCAGTGAGCACATGGCGACTGGCGTCCCTGGGAAATGCATTCTGAGTGCTTCCCTTTAATCCAAGATGCCAGCCCTTGCACACTTGCCACCTCCTTTGCTCACGCCCAGGGGCCAGGGGTGAGGCAGTGCCGTGGATATAATGCTGGCCGCGGTCCAGCCTAATGGCCACCATCAGGTTACAGTTCAGCACCCTGCTTGCCAGCCTTTCATTGGGACCATCCTGCCCCCGCATGGGAAAGCCATGCTGCCAATCTCTCCCCCTGCCTTTGTTCTTGAACCGCGGAGGAAGGAAGGAGATGGCAAGGAGACAAAATGGGATCTTTAGGCCCATGGGGTTTCTGCCTGCCAGGTGCAATGGGTGATACAAAATCACAGGTGCTGTAGAGGGGCCGCAGCAGGTGAGTGGTGGTGGCTTGCAGCTTCTGGCATTGCAGGGTGGAGGAGTAGAAGCGGAACTGCCCTCTCAGCATCAGGCATGGAGGAGAGTGGACAAAAAAGGGAAGCTGCTGCTCTGCAGGATTTTTTTTTTAATCTGCCAGAGGCTCTGGACAGAGGCTTCCCATTTTGATCCCTCCCCCATTGTTGCCTCTGTGTGGCTCTTCACTCACTTCTCCCAGACTTGCGCATGTGCTTGTAAGTGCGTGGGGGGAGGTGTCCAGCAGCTTTGGCTCTACAGCCCGCTGCAACCATCGGGCTGGCTCTCCAAGGAGCAGGCACCACGGCGCCACCAGAAGCAGAATGGGGGAGAGGCATATGATGCAGACCACCAGACATGCCTGCTCCATCCCACATGGCTAGACCACATCCAGCAGACTGGACTATGTGCCTCTAGCCTGTGCCTCTGCCTCTGGCTACTGCCACCACCGTGGGCCAAGACCAGGTGAGGTTGGGGTGGGGCAGCTGCAGCCAGACACCATCAACCTGCCTGCTCCGTCCCATCAGTTTTTGCTTGCATATGGAGAGCAGGTTGCTGCTGGTTATCTCAGTCCCCTTGCGGGTCTTGGCCATGGCCTACACATGGAGTGTGTTCTCCTTGCTCATCTGATGCACCTCGGCACCGCTGCCACCACCGAAGCCGTCAGCAGCTTGTGCAGGTCCATAAGGGTTCTGTTGCCGCCGCCCGGAGCACCAAGTCCGCCCAGCCCGAAGGAGGTGAAGCAGCCAGCTAGAAAGCCTGAGTAGAGGGGGTAGACCACTCCCAGGCCCAGCAGGCAAAAGTCGGCCACTGCTAGTGGGGAAAGTCAGATCCACATCGGCACCATGGCCTCCCAGGCCCAGCGAGAATCATGTGCCTCCTCCCTGTCTCTGCTGGACCTGGGCAGCCATGGCACCAATGGGAATCTGACTTTCCCCGCTTGCAGTGATCAACTTTTGCCTGCTGGACCTGGGTGTGCTCTACCCCCTCTACTCGGGCTTTCTAGCTGGCCTCTTCACCTCCTTCAGGCCAGGCAGATCTGCTGAATGGCAGCAGCAGGTTTGCTGAGCGGCAGCAGCAACAGCTTGCAGTGGGGCCAAGGTGCATTGGGTGTGCAAGGGGAGCACGCTCCATGTGTAGGCCAAGGGCAAGACTCATGAGGGGGCTAAGAAGATGAACAGCGGCAACTTCTCCAGCCACAAGCAAAAATAGTGGGACAGAGTAAGCGCATCCAGCGGTCCGGATCACATGCCTCCCCCCACTTTCTGCTGATGCAACTGCCACGTGTGCTTCTGGTACATCCATCCCAGTGGAGCAGGCTCCGGAGCCGCTGAGTGTGCCAGCTGAGGGGCTGTGGCAGGCTGCGGTTGCTGCTGGAAACCATCAGCCCCACACACAAAGGGCGGTGAGTGCGCAAGAGCCAACGGTTACCAGCACCAGTCACCCCACCCCCTGCATTGCCTTGTGGCAGCAGCATCCCCACACCGCCCCCTCTGTCGCCTCATCTCATCCTGTGGGACGAGCCTCCCACCCCCAGGAGACCCCTGAATTTCCTCCCCCACACCACCCGGCCCATGCAAGCGATGTCAAACAGGTCACACACACACCTGAGCCAGGCCCAGTTGGCTATGACAACCCGACCCAGCCCCCCCGAGGACAACCACCATGCTGATGTGGCCAGCAATGAAATAGAGTTTTCTTATCCACATGGTTTGAAGAAATTCTAATTGTTTACAATATTTAGTTATGCATATAAAATGATATGTGGGATAATGATAGAATAGTTTGTAATTGTGCTATTTTGTGTTACTGCTTCTGTAGGTACACTTCATGTAGGGGATGAAATTCGGGAAATAAATGGAATTAGTGTGGCAAATCAAACAGTGGAACAACTTCAGAAAATGCTTGTAAGCATATAAAAAGTTTTTATCTGATTCATTTTCCTTTTAGTATGAGTTAAAGGCTACTTAAACACAGCAATTCAAAATATTACTCAAAATACAGCTATGCATACCCTCTAGCATTGATTAATAATGCTTGAATCTTGTTTTTTTCAGATTGCTTGTTTTTCTGAAAGCCTTTCTCAAATAGTAAGACACTCCATAGCTTTGGTCCTCTTATTTTCTGTTTTATTTAACTCTTCAAATAGAACAAGATGGACCATGTATGAAGATGGTTTGTATTATACTCATGCTCAAGTTAAAAATTAAGAACTCCTATGATATAACTTTTTAAAAAGATTCCATTTTATGCCTCTGAAAAATATCAGCAATATTAACCTGATATTGGCAGTATTTATATTAAAAGATAAACCAGTATTCTGGAGATGTATGACTCATTAGCAGTAATCTGTCACTAGTTCATAGTTTTGTCCCATAGTCCCATTTTGGCTGATTTATTTATTTTATTTATTTATTGGTTTGATTTATATGCCGCCCTTCTCCGGAGACTCAGGGCGGCTTACAATGCGTTAAGCAATAGCCT
>JANHZT010008590.1:77146-93317 GCA_032468215.1 Stegonotus admiraltiensis | reverse complement strand
GGAAGTTGATGTGCCACTACATTCTCAACAACCTTAGCTAAAAAGCGAAGGTTGGAGACTGGACGATAGTTTGCTAAAACAGCCGGGTCCAGAGACGGCTTTTTGAGGAGGGGCCTCACCATCGCCTCTTTCAAGGCGGAGGGCAGGAAACCCTCACTCAAAGACGCGTTTATAATCCTCTGGAGCCAGCCTCGTGTAACCTCCCGGGAGGCCCGAACCAACCAGGAGGGACACGGGTCCAATAAACAATAATCTGATTAGTTCGTTTTATTTTATTAGTTGTTTTATTATTTACCAAAAATATCATACATCAAAAGCAAAGCATCTCATAGAGATTATGAGATAAAAATAGTGAATGCAATTTACATGTTGTTCTGACCTAGGCTCCCTGAGAAAGCTTAAATCACACGCTTAGTCCCAAAAAACCCTCTTTTATTTAAACAGCTGTGAATTACGGTCTTTAACAGCCCATAATAATTCACAGAGTCCTACAGATGTCTGCCACAGTCTTTCAAGGTAATGCTGATAACCACCCACCTTTACTTCCCTTGAAACACTGCTAGAGACCTAATTGCCAATTAGTTTTGCAAGGCCAAACAGAGCACAGAGTCAAACGGAGCTTCTCAGAGTTTGAACCGACCAGAATGAACAAATTGCTTCCTGCAAAGGTTCACGTCCGTTTGCTCCTCTCTTATGTCTTATGGGAGGGGCCAATCATCTCCAAGCCTTACTCCCAAATCGCCCCTTTTGTCTTAACTGTTCTTGCCTCCTGACAGTTCTGCGCATGTGTGCACTGGGAACAGGCTCCCCCTGTTCTTCTGCCTCACTGATGTCAGATTCCGGAAGCAGCACATAACTACCAGATGGTCTTGGCCCTCTCTCTGCCTCCGACGCAGAGCTCTCGTCGGAACCTTCCCCAGACTCCAGGACTGGCCCACGTTCCTCCCCAACCTCCTTACTATCCAAATCTGCTGCCAGCTCTGCTGGCCGCTGGCAGACCACAACACATGTGTCTGTTTCAACTTATTTCAGGGCAAATCCAAATTTTGGAAGGAAAATGTAGAAGGTTACCAATACTTTTGGCCACTTCTGTATATATTAATCAGATTGTTATTAAGTAGGTTATTTGGTCACAAACCAAGGTTTTGTGTTGAATTATGTTGACAATGACAGATTATAATATCTCTTGGCTACTATTTGTATTTAATTTCTTTTTGATTTAACAATTTTCATTGTTTATGGTTCACCATCCAGAGTCATTGATTTGAAATAGACAGAATGAATCAATCAATCAATCAATCAATCTCTCATGATTCATTAATAAGTACCATTCCTCTCTTGTTCCTTGCTTATCCAATTATTTTTTCTCACATTCATCTCTCCCATTTAAACAAATGCTGAGTTATATGAAGAAAATAAGTTTATATAATTGAACTTTAATAAGTTCAACTCAATTTTATTAAAGGAAAGCAAAATTCCAAATGAATGAATCCTTATATAAGAAATGCATTTGGAAATATGCTTCCTTGTATGCAATAACTACAAGATAACAAAGTTGTTCCACTTTCATTTTTCCTAATCACTGTGCAGGATGAATCTCTTCAACGCTTGCAAAAGGAATCAGAAATCTTACAGAGAACATATGCACACTACTTTGACCTTACAATTATCAACAATGAGATTGATGAAACAATCAGGCATCTGGAAGAAGCCATTGAGCTTGTTTGTAAAGCATCACAATGGGTTCCTGTTTCCTGGATATATTAATCCAATTACCAGAAGAATGTGATCATTATTGAAAGCCACCTCATACTTGGAAAAACCTCTTTGTTATTGACCTTATGTCAACAGGTCTTGGCCCCTAGAGACTACCTAGATGTAGTGTGACCTACATTTATAATTATTGTCGTCCTTATAGCTAGGCAAAAAATATGATAATTTAAAGAGACAGTATCTTTTTTAATCAGTTCTCCTAAATTTTATTAAAATGTATCTTTAAATATATGTATTATTCAATCCTTTAGAATGTTATATTTTTGGAACTCATAGCTTTTAATTTCAAAGGCCCCTAAAACTGCACAAAATAGATGCTGCTTTCTATAATCTATTTTAATAATAATGTGATCTTTACTTTAATTGGGGGTGGAACATTGTATCTTTTAGAGTCTGATTTTGTGAATTGGATTAAGTTGCTTTCCTTTATTTATTTGAAATTATTAGCCCAATCATGACCAGATCAATACTTATATTCTAATGGCCTTCTTCTGCTTTTTTAAAATCATTTTTAGAGTAGCATTTTTGAAGTATTTTGGTTTAATAGGCAGATAATGTGATACTGTCTCTTTGAAGAACTCTGTAAAACTGAATAGAGATTTGAAGTTGGGTCTTGACTCTTAATGCATGTGGACAGTTGCAAGCATTCATGCCGTTGGTGTATCTGTGTTGAAAAAACTGTAATCTACAACCAAGTACATTCCGTTCATGGGGGGAAGATACCCAAGGGAATAAAATAAAATACTATGACTAAGTTGTAAAACCTATGCACATCCCTTGCATTTTGGGCAACTTTATAAACAAAACTCCTAATTTTTATTATTAATCATGTAGTGAAATGTGTTTGTAATTTTGTCTCAAATTAATTTGTTGTAAAGATGGGAGGGGGAAAAATTACTGGTTTTGCCATTTCAGATCTGTGTTGTCTGAGAGTATTACCGTTTTAATTATGTTTAAGCAAATATGCTGATTTTTAATATGTATGTAATTGTTTTGAAAATGCACACGTTTTAAGAGAAAATACTGTGCAATGAAAGAAACCCAGTTTAGGCTTTGCGATAAATTAACAGTTCCAAAAAATTCAGCTGCTGCAGCCCTGTAAATTCTTTTCAGATTCTATAATCTGACCATTTTTTAAAGTTTTATTTTAAATATACTTCATTTTATGTGTTCAACAATTAAATGCCTTGAGTCATTCATTTCATCACAGGATTCTGCAACTACTTAAGAAAAACAGCCAATTTTTTGTAGATATTTAGAAAGAAGTTCTCTCATCTTTGTGATATTTGACATTAATGCTTTAATTGCACACTCACTCTGCAAATAAGGGTTGCTTCATACATTCATATATTCACATTTTAGCACTTGCTTGTATTATACATGCTGAAAAGTATATATTCCCAAAACACATTGTAATAAAATAAATATAAGGTTTAGATAAAATGGAGTTGCCAATTGGCTATGGCTCGCTGAGCTATATGCTCTGGTTGGAAAAAATACAATCTTGGCAATGTGTGGAACAGTCCTAAATCTTAGATATGGAGCCTTAATAAGCAAATTTTACCATAAATTCATCTCAGGGTTATTGCTATATTCTGATTTCTCTAACCAATGTCTTAGCAAGGATAACATCTGTTCCCCATCATAACAGAAGGAGATTGTGCATTATCCATCCCAGTTTGTGATATCTTTGTGACTCAAATCTCCATGTATCACTGGTATTACTGTATCTTGGACTGATTGTTTTACATTTTTATTATTTAATATGGATTCTTCGCTTTTGTTATTAAATTCCAGTATGTTTTTGAAAAGTGTTATCTTCAACATTGCACTACAGAAGTATTATTTACTAATGTAAATTCCTTGAGAAAAATTTAAGGTTCTCAATGATTGCCATTCTAAAGAAACAAAATATTTTAAAAGGGCATTAGATTTATCCACTTTGATTGGTCTTCTTTCACAGTTTTTAAGATTGCAGCTTGTTCTCCCATATTATTTTCAAGTTAGGTTGTAAGAATCCTTTGAACTCAATTTTTAATCTGCACAGATTACATTATTATCTATCAAGATAACAGTGCTATGATCTTGAAGAGATGAGAGTTGTTGGTTGTGGGATATATAGTTGATTTTATATATATATGCTGCAGCCTGATTCTACAGTTGTTGAAATTCATTTTTTTTCTCATTAATCTACATTCAGTACTCCATAATGACAAAGTAAAAACAGAATTTTAGAAACGTCTGTAAATTTATTAAAAAGAAAAAACTTAAATTTCACATTGGCATGTATTCAGACCCTTTGCAACAACACATGAAATTTAGCTGTAGTGCCTCCCACTTTTCTTGATCGTTGCTGACATGTTTCTACGCCTTAATGGAGTCGACCTGTGGTAAATTAAATTGATTGGACAAGATTTGGAAAGGCACGCACCTTAGAAGGTGTCACAACAGACAATGCATACTGTAGCAGAGCAAAAGCCATGAGGTCAAGAAGGAACAAACTCTAAGTGGGCTTTCATGTGTTTTGCACTGAGGAGACGCTTCCATCTAGCCACTCTTCCATAAAATCCAGATCGGTGGATGGCTACAATGATGGTTGTCCTTCTGGAATTTTGACTCATCTCCACACAGGATCTCTGATTGCTCGGTTTGACCAGGCAACCAGCTCTTGGAAGAGTCCTGGTTGCACCAAACTTCTTTCATTTGAGAATTATAGAGGTCACTGTGCTCTTGGGAATCTTCAGTGCAGCAGAAATTTTATTGCAGCCTTCCCCAGATCAGTGCCGTGCAATAATCCTGACTCTGAACTCTGCAGGCAATTTCTTTGACCTCATGGCTTTTGCTCTGCTACAGTATGCATTGTCAACTGTGATGCCTTCTATAGAGAGGTGTGTGCCTTTCCAAATCATGTTCAATCAATTTAATTTACCACAAGTCGACTCCAAGGTGTAAAAACATGTCAGTAATGATCAAGAGAAATGGGAGGCACTAGAGATAAATTTCAAGTATTGTTGCAAAGGGTCTGAATACTTACGCCAATGTGATATTTCAGCTTTTTCTTTTTAATAAATTTACAGACATTTCTAAAATTCTGCTTTCACTTTGTCATTGTGGAGTACTAAATGTAGATTAATGAGAAAAAATGAATTTCAATAACTGTAGAATCAAGCTTCAGCCCGACAAAATTGACAAAAGTGAAGGGGGTCTGAATACTTTCTGAATGCACTGTATATTCTGTAACATTGCATTGTATGCATTTCCAAGTTAGCAGTAATTAGGTTATCAAAGGAAATGCTGATTAGTAACAAAACTAGTCAGAGAATAGCAAGTTGGTCATTTTGCACTTAGAAGTGTATATTTATTGGCAGAAAGATGATCTGCTTCTGTTCCAGTGACATATTCTCAACTTATTGTACACATTGCAAGCTATTTATGAATTTCTGGATGTTTCATATATTTTTAAGAAAGGGAGATATTGTTATTTGCCCTTGATTATATCTGTTGATCAGGTTCCTAATAATTTGATCAACGTGTGTGTATATAATTTATAGCATCCCATATAGTCATTATATGATTTATATTGCTCTGCAACATTATGTTGAAAAAGCCATTGGAGCAAGCTGCATTGTGTTTTTGGTTTTCACTACTTTTGAGAACTGATCCCAGGACCTAAATCACTGAGTTCATTCAAGATTCTTTTACTCTCCCTTTGTACCCAGACATCTACATGGAGGTCTTCTTCCCTCTGTTGTTTTGGTTTTTATAGTTTATATTATATACTAAACTATCAGTTCTCTTATTAATTTTGATAAATATTCAGCCACAAAATAGGGATTTGACAATTGGTGCTAAATATTTGTATCAATAATAACATAACACCAGCATCAACCTGCAATATAAATTCACTTCCCATGATAATGATCAAACATAAATTGATTTTAATAAAATAGGATTATATCCATATTTGTGAAGGATTGCTCTTGCTACTATTATTGTATTAATATTGCAAAATACAGAACAAAATCTATCAAACTGAAAGCTAAACTTATAAACTATTTGGGAATTGTGAACTTTTTAGAGTGTTTGTTCTTTAGAAGCAATGTAGGGTCCAGATAGCATATAAACACTAATCTATAACATCATGTGTCCTTTCGCTCTTATTTTTATGCAGAAACATGCTTTATTAAAAAAATTAATTTTGTTACCTCATCAGAATTCATTGTGGTAAGAAAGTCCCGAGTATTGAGAATTGGATGTGAGTTACATACTGCAGTAGATTCTTTCATAAACACACAGATGCAGAGTATTTTTAAAAAGATAAAAACAAATACAAACTAATGTAAAGTAAGAAAGAAAAAGCAAAAATAAAGCTATAAATGCAAGAAATGGAAAAAAAAAATAGAAAAGAAAAAATGATACAATATTTTGATGATACAAAGAATTGGTTCTGATCTTTTTTACAGCAGTTATAAGTGCAATTACAATTTTACTTCTTTTCTAAAGTTACAACATAACTCTCTTCTTTCTATAATCTATAAGCTCCTTTCAGCTTCAGCACATCCTAATTAACAAGTTGATTGGATCAGCCTCCCAACTCTCAGCTGATTTGCTCCCAGCTGTTTTGTGCAGGGCTGTCCTGCTTGCTGCAAAGAGGTAAATTGCTAGAGCAGATTTTTTTCCCCTTGTGCTAACCAATGTATGCCGAAAACGAAAATGAAGTAAAGCAGGCTGTTTACTATTTGCTGCAACGAGGCAAAATTTCGCAGAGGCGGAGGGAGATTTCTTTGTCTTCTTTTCCTCACCAAAAAAAGGTGCGTCTTATACTCCGGTGCATCTTTTACTCCGAAAAATACGGTATATATTCTGGACAATTTTATCTTGTGACATACACCAATGGTACATCATTTTATAAAAATATTGTAAAATTATAACCTAGTGTAAATTTCAATCCTTGCAACTGCAGTTTGTCATGGTTCCATCTGTATATACGTCAACTTATAACAGTTCATTTAGTGACCATTCAAAGTTAACCACTGAAAAAAGTGGCTTAATGACTGTTTTTCACATTTACAACCATAAGAGCATCCCCATGGTCATGTGATCAAAATTTAGGTGCTTGGCAACTGACTCATATTTATGATGGTTGCCATGTCCTGTTGTCACATGATCTCCTTTTGCAACCTTCTGACAAGCAAAGGCAATGGGGAATCCAGATTCACTTAACAACCATGTTACTAATTAAACAAGTGCAGTGATTCACTTAACAACTATGGCAAGAAAGGTCGTAAAATGGGGCAAAACTCACTTAACAAATGTCTCAGCAACAGAAATTTTGGGCTCAATTATAGTTGTAAGTTGACTACCTGTATTATAACCAACATTTTAGCCCAGTTTATCACATTTCATTTTTCTGTTTCAAATTTCAATAGAAGTTTACACATTTTGTAACATCAAATGTTCATCATTTGTATAAAATTTCATTTCAGACTCAGTCTTACAATGTTCAAAACCATAAGCTCTTTTGTCTACTTTAAATGTTTCTAATAACTGTAAATAAGAAAACCATTGGTAACTATGTCCCTCTGCCATCAGTTATTCTGTTGACATTTTCTATTTCCCTTGACAAAAATCTAATATCTCATGATAAGTTAGCCTGTGTATTTTCCTATTATTTCTTGTTTATAAAATGTGGCTGAGAGCCACAAAGGTATTTTGGGGCACAACTGAGATATCTAACTCTTCCATATTTTCAATATGACATGTCTAACATAATGATTAAAATCCACAATAACCTTGTCTTTATCTTACCACATATCCACACTACCCAACTCTCAAGTCATATCCTTCTAACTCCAAAAGCCTTCTATTCCTCAGTAACACTACTCTCTCATCCAAACCAAATAACAAACTGTAAAATACAATTTCAAATCAGGTAAAGCCTTTTGTGTCTTGTGATACCTTATATTTAATTTGTTGGATTTTCCCCCCACCACACAATGGTGGGGTAAAAGTGTATTCTTTTACCACTATTTAAATGGTGCATCAGTTGTCAAAATGGGTATTATCTGAAACAAAAACATTCTAGTCAAGACCTTTTTATCACAGAAATTCTCCACAGCAATGAGAATGATAGTTTTTCCCATCCTAACTTACCTTTTTAATTTTATTCCATGTCTTAACATAGTTATTATGAAACAATATATAGTTCATATTTGTGATACCCAGATATTTTAATTTCTTCTCAATCTTAAAATCTGCTTTATTCACCAATTTTATGAATTGGTCATCTATTTTCATTTTTTTTGTTAACATCTGTGCCACAATAGATATTTTCATTATCCAGACAGTTTTAATTTTTCAGGAATTCTGAGAGTAAATTTCCATGTAATAGGAGGCTACTCTGTCTTATTCTCTATTCTAAAAGCCCTCCAAACTATTGCATATCATTATCATCATGCATTTTTAGTAAATCAGCTATTGGAGATAGCTACATTTTTGAAGTATGCCATCAAATGTCTCCTGGATCCTATACATACATACATCAATAACAAGCCTATGCTGTGTTATGTAGATCTTATCCTACACAAACTATATCTCTGTATTCTGTTCTGTCCTCATAAATCATCTGTGCTTTCATGACATTCATACCCTGCCTTTTGATCGTTAACTTATCAATCTCTTTTTCATTATCTTATAAGCTCCATTTATTTGAGATTTTTCTTAGTTTTGCTTCTTGTTTTAGCCTATATATACGCCATATTTTTGTTTTGCAATTCTATCTTAATTCACATTATATGAACAAAGCACTTCAGCATGATCAGGCATCTATTTTCATTGATCATTCTTGCTTGACATAATTATCTTAGTCTTGCTGCAAATGATTTGAATTCTTATCATCTGCACATAAATAAATGTACACATTCTTGTCTTTACCTCACTTCTAACATCAAAGCATTCCTTGGGTATTAATCTATAGATACATGAAAAACCTAGGGAATGTTAAATCTTTTTCTTATTCCTTGCTCAATTTTGAACCATTTATAAAGTATTCCATTTATTATTGTGTGCTTTAATAACCACCTTACTTTCACAGATATCTTCGTGTCCTACTGAAGAACAAAATATGACCTGAATGCTCTCTTACCTGACTCAAAGCCATGTTTCATTTCCCAAATTTTGCTTATTGTCATCTGTCCTACCATTTCAATCAGAATTTTGCCAAACATTTCTGCAGATACACTTGACAACTGATCTGCAAAAAAAGTGTTCTTCGTTATAATTATTTTTAAAAGATTTCTAATATTTAAAGTTTATAAGAAAACCTTTTAAAAATAATTAAAATGAAGAACAAAGCTCTTGTTTTGCTGCTGGCCTAGTTTCTGTTTCTTCATCTTACTTCTGTACTCTTCAGGGAAAAGGTTCTGTCTTGATTGGAAATTGATTAGAAAATGCCATGGTATGAGGTACCATCAGTACATTGATGATCCTCCATCCCGGGTCACCCAAATGATGCTATTGCTGCCCTCTCATGGTGCCTGAAGGTTGTGGAAGTCTGGAGGGGGGGCAAGAAACTTTGACTGAAACCTGGTAGGACCAAGTGGCTTTGGGTGTGTAAAGTTTCTGGCTTCCGGACTTTTAACGTTTAATTCTGGATGGGGTTGTACTACCACAAATAGACCCAGTGCATAATATGTGGGTTCTTCTGGACTTGTGACTCCTGCTCAATGAGCGGGTGGCAATTGTGGCTAGAAGAGCCTTTGCACAATTTTGTGTTGTGCGCCATTTGCACCCTTTCCTGGATCAGGAGTCCCTCCACTCAATCACATAAGCCCTGGTCATCTCATGCCTGCACTACTGCAATTAATTCTACATGAGGCTGTTTTTGAAGAGTATACGGAAGCTTCAGCTGGTGCAGAACACAGCTGCATGGGCACCCCTAGGGTGACCCATGTTACACTACTGTTCCACAAGTTGCACTGGCTGCCAGTTTGCTTTTGGAACAAATTCAAGGTATTTATCACCTTTAAAGCCCTTCATGGCATGGGTCCAGGCTCTCTGAGGAACCGGCTCACCCCTATGGGACTTGCCCACCCATCCATGCCAGCAGAAGGGGCATGCTGCAGACCCTGTTGGCTAATGAATTTTGGTCAGTGAGGTTCAGAAGAAGAGGTTTTTCTGTCGTAGGTCTCTCCCTGTGGAATATAATGATCCCTGAGGTGAGATCCACACCTGCCCTTTTGGTCTTCTGAAAGGCCTTGAAGACATGGCTGTGCCAAGTAGGCTAGGCCAATGACAGTGTGGCATTTTGGAGGTGACTATTGGAGTAAATAACCTCCCTTTGCTCGCTCCCTCTCCATCCAGGTCAGTTATATTTTAACTGAATTTTAAATTTAAGATCCTCATATATTGTTTTAAGTTTTATAGTATATTTCAGTTGTAGATCTGTAATCTGCCCAATTAATAGGAAGCAACCAGAACACCGAAACAATCTTTCAAAAAATAGCATTCTGAGAAGCAGTAAGTTTACAATAAATGAATCAAGGGGAGCAAAAGGAGACTTGAAGATATACTTACGTTGCATAATCCTGATCTTCCAACTTCAACAGTACCATTCTCTTTATAATTCTTTATCATTTTTTCCATTAATTCATTTAAATATAAATAACATTTCTTTGTACCACGTATATACTTATTTGTATTATTACTGTTAGCATTGTTTAAAAAAGATTTGACCCAGTTAATACACTGTCCACAAAATATGTATGGTGTATATTATATTAAAAAAATAAAAAATAAAATTAAAAAAAGATATACTTATGTTAAGCCCAAAATTAGAAACATGAAGGGGACAGGGATTATCATTCAAAGTAAATTGCAGTAGGAAAGGGCCAGGCAAATATTGGAAACTTTTGATTGCCTTTAAACTCCTTCCCCCACTTCACTTTGTTTTTAAATTATTTTAATTTTTAAAAATGAGAAGTTTACAGACTGCAAAGGAAAACAGCCTCAGGCATAATCTATCATCAGAAATGGGAGAGTGCCCACAACATAATTTCAAAACTTCAAATGTGTCCACTTGAACCAAAAGGCAAGGGACCCCCCAGTTAAGCAGATGAATTTAGTATGAACAAAAGTGGTCATGCTTGTCAAACCTTCCTTGTCCCCAATACGTTTCGTATAGCAACTTCATTTCCAAGTGGAGGAGTGGATCATGTCCTCCTAAACAGAGTTATATAATGTGTTCAATGTAATAAGCTCCTCACTGTCAAAGTTCTGCTTTATTACTGTGAGGATAAGATAATTGCCTTGGAAAGAGTTTGGAAAGGCAGTCAGGTACATGCATGAAACCATTTAATGTGTGATTCAAGTGCTGCCCTATTTTCAGATTGACAGCCCTTTTCTGGCCATATTGAGCGAGAGATGTTAACAACTGAACTATGAAATCATATATTTTCTGTAACATAAATAATATGTGCACAGTTCTAAGTTCACCCCCTACATAAGATGATTAGAAATAAGTTGCTTTAACACTGGCTTTTTAAAAGGAAGTCAGGGAAGAGAGAGGAAATTGGTAGATTGCTTTAATATGATTATATAATACAATATTACATACCTTAATATTATATGTAATATTACGTATAATAACATTACGTATCATATATCTGATGTTTTCAGCAGAAATAGGAAATGTTAAAATTTACATCTATATCTAATAGAATTTTAATATGCCTCACAAAGAAAAAAGTATTTGTCCAGAGAAATCATTCTTAAGGGAAGAAATAGGAATAGTTGATCACTGGGTTATTGCATTTTTCACTATTTTGATTCAGTCATTGATTTTTATAATTGGCCTCTTGAAAATTATTGTAAATAAGCTTTTGTGTATTTTTGGGGGAAAATGGAAAAGACTAAAAGTGTTTAGTCTTTTGGTATTAAAAGAAATATTGAATATTTTTAATTCATATCTTCTTCATTTATGACACAAGCAGTGAGTCACTTTTGACCAGAAAAAAAATGTACCAGAAATGCTTTAATGAAAGGAATAGAATTGCATTACTTTTCTTAAGAGCTCTACTTGTGCTTCTCATTCAAAATCCTAAAATGTTCACATCTTCACAGAGTGCAACTAGCTATCTTAGTAGAGTGTGTGATTGGTTGTTTTTATTTTTCAAATATGGAACAGCCATGACTGCACTGGGATAATCTTTAAATGAGTGCCAGTATCTGAATGAAAAATTACTACTGTAATGATAGTGTGTGGAAGTTTCCTTGGGAGGTTGGGCCCAAAGGTGTTGCCTAGGAAACTCTATAAGACCATGCTCCACAGCTGGACAGTGGGTGGGGCAAGAGACTCAGAAGGTAATTTCCTAATTTCTCAAGGTATAAAGCAGACAGAGAGAAGAAATGTACTTTCAGATTTGCAAGATTATGTTCATGTAGCCTTACAATAAAGTAGAATTGGCCCATCTATTTCCTGTTTGGTCCACCCAGTAAGGCTGTTAACTTCTATTTGCCTTTCTAATAAGGGCAAATAAGGGCAAAATGATTATGGGACTTGTAATTTCAGGCATTTACACTATATTTGTGGGTATTTGTGGGTATTGCGGGAGCGACATGGCGCTCCCATGTAACACCCCTCCTGTGCGAGCTGCACTGGCTCCCAGTGGTCTTCCGGGTGCACTTCAAGGTGTTGGTTGCCACCTTTAAAGCGCTCCATGGCTTAGGACCAGGGTACTTACGAGACCACCTTCTGCCACCAATAGCCTCCCATCGACTAGTATGCTCCCACAGAGAGGGTCTCCTCGGGATGCTGTTGGTTAGACAGTGTCGACTGGCGACCCCCAGGAGGAGGGCCTTCTCTGTGGGTGCTCCTGCCCTCTGGAACGAGTTGCCCCCAGAGATACGTTGGATTTCTGACCTCCAGGCCTTTCGCCGCGCCCATAAAACATTATTATTCCACTGTGCAGGGCTGGCTTAAAATAGGATTTTTAATGGGTTACTTTAAATGTATTTTAAATGTTCGGCCAATCATTTAATTAATTTTAATTGTTTTTAATTTTTATATTGTTATCTTTTTTTATTCTGGCTGTACACCGCCCTGAGTCCTTCGGGAGAAGGGTGGTATAAAAGTTTAATAAATACTAAATACTAAATTAATATTGGAGGACAAATGTTGAAGAGTCAGTTTGGTCTAGTGGTTAAGGCACCAGGCTAGAAAGCAGGAGGCTGTGAGTTCAATCCTGCCTTAGCCATGAAAGCCAATTAGATGAAAGGCAGTTTGGACCAGTCACTCTCTCTGATACCTATGAAATCGATCTCTCATAGGTGAACTGGAGATTTGGTCTGCATATAGATGACCTTGGGTGTTTTTTCTCATTTTTACCTGTTGAATCCATGAATAGTCAAAGTTTAGAAGGAAGCTATCTGTAAGGACTTGCCCCTCTTCTCTGCTCAAGAAAGTAGAACTCTTGAAACAATTAGCAATTCAAAAGGAAACTTTTATTGAAAGGAAAGTGACACCAAGACAAAGAAAGCAGGATCTGAGGATTCCCATGCAATTCCATTAGATTCAAATAGTTAGAGACCCCTCCACTCAGTCCAGTGTTGAATAAGTCAATCCGCAGGTGCAAAGATGTTTTGAGAATTGCAGGCTGTGAAAGTGATAAAAAGTTGTTCTCAGGCGTCGCTTGCTGGAGGCTCCGGAGCTAAGACAAAACAGATGGCCCTCCCCCACTTTACATACCCAGGAAGGTAAATCAAAGCACAGGATATTGCAACTGCACAGACAGGGCAACTGACCATGTAGCTTTCTATGTCTTTCTTTAAAGAAGGCCACCAGAATTGCCTTTTTATCAAATGCAGTGTTTTTACAAATCCAAAGTGGCTGGCAAGCTTTGAATCATGGCAGGCTTTCATGAGGTTGAGTCTCTGGCAAACTGGGATAGTCATCGGTGAGGAGTGCCTGTCTGAATGCTTGTGTAGTAGCATTGTCAGTTAGCAGGTCCAGTTTTCCTTGTGCCCTGGTCATTACTTTAGCGGCTAGTTGGGAAGCTGGGAGCAAGGCCTTGACTATTTCTGACTTGGTGCTATTGTATTGGGGCTCTGCTCGGATATGGCTTGCAGGGTCCCCTCTGTAGAGCAAGTGCTTCTCCAGGTTGACCACTTTTGTAGAACCTGCTTTATGTAAGGACTTGCCTCTCCTCTCCGCTCAAGAAAGTAGAACTCTTGAAATTATTAGCATTTCAAAAGGAAGCTTTTATTGAAAGGAAAGTGATAGCAAGACAAAGAAAGCAGGATTTGAGGATTCCTGCACAATTCCGTTAGATTAAAACAGTTAGAGACCCCCTCCATTCAGTCCGCTGTTGAATAAGCCATTCCGCAGGTGCGAAGATGTTTTGAGAATCTCAGGCTGAGAAGGTGCTAAGAAGTTGTTATCAGGCATCACTTGCTGGAGGCTCCGGAGCTGAGACAAAACAGATGGCCCTCCCCCAGGGGTGAAATTCAGCCAGTTCTATCCGGATTGAGCAATCCAGTAGGGCTGACTGCGTGAAGCCCTGCCCACCCACGCAGACATCATGACGTCCCTTTTTTGCAATGATTTTCAGCCTCTGCTTGCACAGAAGGCTTTGCACATGCACAGTGTGCACACATTTGTGAACTGGTAAGGATGGTAAGTGAATTTCACCCCTGCCCTCCCCCCTTACATTCCCAGGAAGGCAAATCAAAGCACAGGATAGATAGGCACCAGGAAGAAGGTTATAAACTGAGGAATGCCTCCGGGCCTCTTCCCCCACCAGAATGGCAGCGTCCCAATAGGAATCTATGGGACCTGACACTATCAATGGTTTGGGACTGGTTTAAATTGAGCTAGCTTAAATTTTAAGTTAAACTTAGGGCTAATTGGGACTCCTGGTTATTTGCCATTAATTTTAGCCTATTTTGTATGGCTTGCGCTACCCAGCATGCAATTTGCTTACAGCTTACATCTACATTTGAATAAAAAACTGTTCCATACCTTAACATTTATAATTAAGATATGAACATATCTTAAGTATAATGTTGCTTGTCTTCAAAATTCATTTAATCTTGTGTTTAAAGTCACAAATGCCATGAAAGCAGAGTATCTCTTCTCTTTATAAATATTTCTTCCTTCTGAATAACTTTCATTGAGGATTACCATTTTCTGAAATGAGACCTATCCAATATCTAGGATAAGCTTTCTCAATGATGCATCAGAAGAGAATTACTTCTAGCTGGCTGGCTGGCTGGCTTGATATGGTGAACCTGAAAGAGAATTAATCAACTAATAGTTCTGGGTTTTTCCCCACCAAAAGGAATTTTTTTAATAATGGAAGAACTTTGCACATTTTAGACAGACCAATATAATAAAATAAATGGAAAAGAATAAAGTAAATAAAAGCACATTGTCAGGCTGTAGCTTGCATAATTGAATACTGTTATATATTTTGGTAGATACGGTAGAAGGGAAAATAAATTTCATTATGGCTATTCCTTCATTGTTGTTATCCCTATTCCCAATTCCTAAATCCTGTCTGGTTTTTATGAAATACATACTGAATATCCACTCTACTCTTTGTTCTCAAAAATGGAGTGTAACTACCCTGGAGAGGCCCTTGAAAAGCAAAATATGTGATTGTGAAGGTGCCTTTCATACCAGCTTGGCATTAATGGGGAGGTCACTAGAATTAGGGATATGCATATATGTATCTTTCAACTCCAAGCCAGCCAAGTGCCTTAATAACTGGAGGCTGTAAAGGTTTAGAAGGGACGAACCATCTCCAACTCAATCCTGTCTCCCAATGTATCTGCCTGGCCAATTCAATCATGCAGATTTAGGACCCTCTGGGTTCCTGCGATTAAACATATTTCAGGATCTTAGAAGTGCACTTTCTTTCTGGAACAAGATTACCCTAGGATCTGGGTGGCTCCCATTCTATTGTCTGGCAAGGGAAAGTGAGGCCTCTTGATTCGAGAACATGAGGCCCCTGAACGATGGGAATATTTCAAGAATGATGTTTATAATACTGCCTTGTCAGTATTTGGTAAGGAGATCAGAAAGACAGCAGATTGGTTTGAAGCCCATTTGGAAGAGTTGACGCCAGCCATTGAGGAAAAAAGGTGAGCTCTAATTACATATAAAGCCTGTTCTGCGAGCTGCTCATAGCAAAGACCAATAGACCGCCAGGAGACGTGCTAACAATTATTGGCTGCAGCTTTGCTCTCGGATCCAAATAGCAGCTGACACAGGCTACATCAAGGGGATGTATGA
This sequence comes from Stegonotus admiraltiensis, assembly GCA_032468215.1. Lineage (NCBI taxonomy): Eukaryota > Metazoa > Chordata > Lepidosauria > Squamata > Colubridae > Stegonotus > Stegonotus admiraltiensis. The sequence continues at coordinate 77,254 of JANHZT010008590.1, read as the reverse complement.
TGGCATCAAGCAGTACTTAGGTCCAACACATAAGAAATCTGCCCCTCTGAAGTCTGCTACAGGTGAGGTTATCCAGGACCGAGCACAGCAGATGGCACGCTGGGTGCA
>JANHZT010008590.1:36966-57364 GCA_032468215.1 Stegonotus admiraltiensis | reverse complement strand
GCCCAAGTTGCGAGCCCTCTCCGTGGGGGCCAGCGACTCACCCCCAATAGTCAGCGATGGCACCAACTGACTATATCGGGACGCCGGAAGCCACAGCCACTCAGTCTTGGACGGGTTGAGCCTGAGCCTGTTCCTCCCTATCCAGATCTCACACGGCTTCCAGGCACTGGGACATCACATCAAGGGTATCGTTGGGGTGGTCCGGGGTGGAGATGTACAGCGGAGTATCATCAGCATACAGATGACACTTCACCCCGAAACCACGGATGGTCTCACCCAGCGGCTTCACATAAATGTTGAATAGGAGAGGCGAGAGAACCAACCCCTGCGGCACCCCACATACGAGGGGCCGTTTAAGTATAATGTTTTAAGTATAAAAATTGAAAACCTGGGATACTGTATTTGTACAAATATATTCTTCAATGTGAAAGCTTCTCAGAAGCATAATAAAGCTATCCAAGGCAGATTTCCATTAATTAAGCATTTTCCAAAACCAGCAACAAGATTTGTAAGTTCATTTGCTGCCTTACAAGGAACTTATGAATTGTCTCAATAATACATACACACACTGATCTTTCCCAACAGGCCTTTATTAAGCTAGATGTCTCCTTAAAAGTATTTGCATCCTAATCAATGTCCACTATTATTTTGAAAAGGCTTTTTTCAAATAGAGGTTGACAAAATTCTGGGCAGCTACAATCTCATGTTATTTAGTACTTCTGCATATATAGATCTTAATAACTACAAAAACCCCGTCAAGATTAATGAATGTCCTCTTACCAAGATTTCCTACACGGCCCGTACGGCCAATGCGATGCACGTATTCTTCTATGTCACTTGGCAAATCAAAATTTATGACATGTTTAACATTGGAAATATCCAGTCCTCGTGCCGCTACCTATTGAAGACAAGAGGGGAATCCTGAATTCCCAAAAATAAAATTAAAAAGACACACATAGCCACACAACCAACTATGTCCTTACTGCAGTGGCAACTAAGATGGGACTTCTGCCAGAGCGGAACTGATGTAATGCTTCTTCTCTATCTCGCTGAGAGCGATCACCATGGATACTGGTGCAAGCATATCCTTCATGGTACAGGAAATCCTCCAGAGAATCAGCTCCCTTTTTAGTCTCTACAAACACCAGAGTCAAGGAATCCTTGCCTGCATATACAAAGAATTTCATTAACTAATGGTGTATCTGTCAATATAGCACCACATGGTATAAACTAGTGCTTACGATTGCAATAATAAAAAGGTGTTACTAGGCAAGCTAGCTGCAGGCCGATTGAAGTAAGAAGTCAATTATAGGAGAAAATAGGAAGGAAAGACCATACTTTTTCTCCCCAGCTAACACAGATTTACATTAGATTTATGCTGGAATCCTCCTTCAGTCTTTACCTGTGGCATTCAAGAGATCAAGCAGAAATGATCTTTTGTCTGACTCTTCCACCCACACTACTTTCTGTGTGATGTTCTCAGATGTAGAGCCAACTCGGCCAACAGCCAGAAAAATATATTCCTCCAAGAAATCACGAGCAAGCATCTAAAAAATAGCACTTAATTAGAATAAACAATACGCACTTTAGTTTATCAATCCCCACAAAACTCTATGGGTGTGCAGAACAGTTTCAACAATATGGAGTTAACTATAGACAAGTTCTTCAAAAGAAAACTATTCAAGAACTCTGCTTATTTTTTTAACAAGTTTACCATAGACATGTCTATAGATCAACAGTCATCCAGTTCATGCTTGTCCAAAAGGCAACTGGACTTTTCCCCCCTTGAAAACATTTCACTTCTCATCCCAGAACTGAAGAAGCTCCTTGGATGAGAAGTGAAACATTTTCAAGGGAAAAAAAACAAGAAAATCTAGTTGCCTTTTGAAACAGCAGCATTGGGTTTACCATAGATAATTACTTCCAGTATATCAGTTTCCCTTTAATGTGCTGAATCTTAATGGAAAGTTGAACATCATGCATAAATACCTGGATTTCCTTTGGAAAAGTAGCACTAAACATCATTGTCTGACGGACACCCTTTGGTGGCATAGTATCTTGTTCAACAATACGACGAATCTGAGGCTCAAAACCCATGTCAAGCATACGATCAGCTTCATCCAAAACCAAGTATCTAGAAAATATAAGATAGCACATCAGAAGTTCTACGATTCCATACCGACAAGGAAGTTCCAAAGTATCCAAGGCTATCAATATTCCAAAACTTATTATCTTATAAACATACAGAACTGTATTACTTACTTGCAGAAGTCCAGGCCTATCTTTCCCCTCTCCATCATATCTACAAGGCGGCCTGGAGTTGCCACAAGTAAATGGCAACCACGTTCCAAGTCACGTATCTGTTGGCCAATGTCAGCACCACCATATACAACACAAGGACGGACTTTGGAACGATAGGCAAACTAGAGTGAAGGAAATTTCAGATTTTAGAATTTCAGATCTAAAATGATGCCTTGTGATCTGCTAATAAGTTCCCAGGAGCATATAACATTTACCTTTCTAGCTTCTTCATATATCTGCACTGCCAATTCTCTTGTTGGAGCCAAAACTAATGAAATTGGGTATTGTTTACGACGCCCGTATCTTCCATTTTCCTGTAATGTTACAAGAGGAAGATGTCACTGAAGATATAAGCCCAATGTTATGCAACACATTTCATTCTGCTTGATTACTTCCTTGAAGTTAAACATAGTCCTCAATTTGCGACAATTGAGCCCAAATTTTGCTAAGCAAGGCAGTTAAGTGAGTTGCACTTTATTTTACATTTTGCCAGTTGTTAAGCAAATCACCGAGGTATTAGGTGAATCAAGCAGTTGTTAAGTGAACCTGGCTTCCCTCATTGACTTTACTTGTAGGAAGCTGGCTGGGAAGGTTACAAAAGGTGACATGATTCTAAAACAGTGTAAATGTCAGGAATACATGCCAGTTGCCAACCACATAGGTTTTGATCACATAACCAAGTTAAGTGTGAAAAACTATCATAATTACTTTTTTCAATCCCATTATAATTTCAAATAATTACTAAATGAATGGTTGTGTAAGTCAAGGCCTGTGTTGTGTACAGCTATTTTTGTGCTGAAACAAAATTAGTGCACAACATTCCTCTGCAGAGGCGAACGAGTTTGAGTTACGTTTGTTCTCAAACTGAAACAGTTCATTCCCATACATTAATACAACTGGAAAAAGCATGATAAAATGCATATTGCTAGGAGTATCCAGATATTGTTTATATGCTGCAAACCATACACTTGCCTTCATGGCTCTCAAAGCATCACCTGGACCATCTGTATATATCTGACTCAATATGGGCAGAAGAAATGCAGCAGTTTTCCCAGAACCTAGAGATAAAGATGCATTAAAATTTGATAGCAACGCAAACGTTTTATTTCTGAAAACAAATTCAACCAGTATGTGTTTATTATTATTATTACAAGTTATACAGAAACCTGTGTTGGCTGCAAATAGTTTTTACTCCAATGCTAGGTCAAATTAGTGGTAGTTAACCAATTACAGCCAATTGCAAAACAGCAGATCTTTGCAATTTACCCAAACCCCTCCACCTGGAGGACGGCACTGGCTCATTCTCAGTAGTCAACACAACTATACTTCAAAATATAGTAATCAGCAAGGTGTCTAAAGGAAAGAGTTCAAAATTTGTGCAGCATTGCTTTCAGTTGCTAAATTTTACTTTTACTTCATTTAGAACATGCAGTTATAACATAAACGTTACAGACTTACCTGTCTGGGCACAAGCCATCAGATCTCTTTTGTCTTTGATGATAGGAATAGCATATTTCTGAACAGGAGTAGGTCGAGTGTAGCGGGTGAGTTCGATGTTACCCATGATAATTTCCCCCATGTCAACATCACTAAACTGCAAAGGTATTTCAGTTATTAAACAGTATTCTACATCAGTCTAACTACCTTATTAGCCAGTGTTGCACTTATACGGATGCCTGATTATGAATGGATGGAGCACTCCACCCACCCAATGCCCTTGCTTATGAAGTAAAATTTGTTTGATTTAAATTCTTGGTAGGAATTTGACTGAGGTGGCCAAGTCCTTGACTTCTACCAAACAATTCAAATATATTCAGAGAAAGACAGTTCTAAGCTTGACATTGGGGCAAACAGCTCTTTTCCATGTATAGTAGATAATCAAAAGCAGCTAATTATAATTCCAGGATGCAATTTTTTTTGTTATCTGGTTTCCATTGAAGAAAATTTTTAAAAAACAGGATTTGTTTTTAAAAAATTGGACTGTGCCACACAATCAACTCGTCTCACTTACAGAGCAAATGTAGGAATTAATTAATGAATTTAGGTGAAGCAGTATGCTTAAGCCTGTTTTTGAGCATGCTATGCTCATGCAACGCACTCAGTGTAGAAAATAAACACAGGTAGTCCTCAACTTACAACCATTCATCTAGTGACTGTTCAAAGTTACAACAGCACTGAAAAAAGTTATTTATGACCATTTTTCACACTTATGGAAATTGGTCCAATTATCAAAATTCAGGCACTTGAGAAATGGCATGTATTTATGACAGTTGCACTGTCCCGGGGTCATGGGATCACCATTTGTAACCTTCCCAGCTGGCTTCCGACAAGCAAAGTCAATTGGGGGCAAGAAGAAAGCCAAATTCACTTTACAACTGCACTGATTCACTTAACAAGTGTGGCAAAAAGGTCATGAAGTGAGGCATTTTTGCCTGGATTAGCAAAAGAAATGTTGAGTTCAATTGTGGTTGTAAATTAAATACTCCTGTGTTTACCTATCCAAGCAACATCAGCAAATGTACAACAATCTAAATTCTACAGTACTCTTTTGAAAATAATCCACATGCACTGGTATTTTAGTACTGCATTAACCTACCAATTATTTTCTTTTCAATTATTAACTATGTAGGAGTTCCCCATTTCTCTCTCCAGTGTATTTAAAATGTATTTCATCCTCAATTCATTTAGCAAAAAACTCAATATAGCCAGGTATTATATAAGCCAGATGTAATAAAATGATCAAGTTTAAAAAGAATCAGACACAAAATCGTAACGTATCATCTCTTTCCAAACAAAATTACTAGCATAAAAAATGAAACCAATGTCCTTTCTAAAGGATTAATCAATTAGAAATTACTAATTTATTACAATATGGAAGTTTAACAATTTTAGCATAGGTTATCAAGTAAATGCATGGTGAAATTGGTAGTACTTACACTTTCAATGTGTGGAGGACAGTTGTTGCCTGTTGCCTCAACTGGAATGTCATCATATTTTTCAAAGTTAATGCCTGTATTCCCCCCAGAGAACAGCTCCCTATAATGGACATAAGTCAACTTTGTATCATACAGCATTGAATGTTTCACTGAAAGGTTGCCAGGTAAGCCTTTAATACTCACTGTTCCACACGTTCACTTGGAGCAAGTGGTTTTGACCAATCATCTTCGTCATTTTTATCACACCAACGACTGTTTCCACCACGATCAAATCGACCAAAGCAACTCCTATCACCACGACTCCCAATACCATCAAAATCACTACCGCATCTTCCACCACGATCATCAAATCTAAACATCATACAATATAGCATTAAATCCACATGTATGTGCTCCTTTAAAGCAACCTAGCAAGTTGGCAGCTTTAAAATATTCCCTTTTGCTTTAAAGTAGATTGCATTATTTGAGGCTTAAGACCATATTTTGCTTTTCAGAAACATACTAAAGATGTCATTCAAACATCAGGTTTAATTAATTAACATGACTATAGAAATTAATAATTTCAGTTTTCTGTCATGTTAAGGAACCAACTTCTGGGAATCATGTCTATTTGAGGGCTGCAGCTTTTGCCTTTCTGCTATCAAAGGCAAAAGCTATCATTTAACTGTTTCTTTGCCCTTGCTGTAGGAAGATTCAACTAAGTAGAAGGATTTTAACAATTCAGACTGCATTTATTCCATCTCAATTCTTAGTAATTAGGAACTCTTGGGTACCAAACTCTTGGTTCAACTCCCTTTTCAGTCATGACATTCTTGACCTTAAACTATTCCTTCACTCAGTACAATCTACTTCATTGGCTTCTTATGAGGATAAAAGGGAGGAAAACATGCATACTGCCTTGAGCACCCTGATGGATGCAAGAGTAAATATTAAAGAAAACTTCAAGATACTCTGTAATCAAACTAAATGGTTAGAGAACAGGCTTTGAATATAAAGGAGAAAAGTACCCATGTAAGATTTTAGATATGGCAAACCAAAAATAATTTCTCATAAATTCTGAACTGAATAACCTATTTGCCAAAAGCAATTTTATAAGAAATGCTGAGTATTTTTCCTAATTAAAATACACATACACACACACCTAGCTATTGGTACCAAGCAATTCAGACCAATTACATATTAGGGTTAATGTAATAATTTTATTAAACGTAACATGATACAACTAAATTTCTACAGACAATACCTTGGAAAGGATTTGCTGTGTTTTTTTTAAAAAAAAAATAAAGTAGTTACCTTCCTCTTGAGCCATTGCCACGGTCAGTAAAGAAACTTGATTTTCCTGATCCACGTTCACTTCTTGCACCAAAGCTACTATAAGCATCCCTGTCTCTGGCAGCATTCCATCCACCATCAAATCCTACAAATAATACAATCCAATATTAAATATTTCCAAAGATATTTACAGGTAAGAAATATATTGAGAAGAACCATTAATATCAACAAGCAGCCACCAGTCTTTCAAATACAATTTATCTGTTTGTTCAAAGTAAGCCATACTGCCATCAAGATGGCACTGACAGCAAAAAATGGGATGGTGTTCAACATCCAGCAATTACTGATCCTTTCAAGCTGAATGAACCCCACCCACCCTGGATATTTTTACTTCTGTTCAATGAGGAATCAGCCTATGGCATATCTCTACAGTTCAACCATTAGGCAACTCATACTAAACATATTATGGTCATTTAAAACTTGACAATTTAACAGCTTGAAAACTGGATCATTTCAAGTTTCATGTATTTGCCCACATACTGACACCAGTAAAGAAACAGTCAAATGATGAAAGATTTTGAGAATGTTTACCTTCCTTGACATGTAAATCCTGAAGACAGTAATTGGAACAACTACTGGGCAATGAGCTTCAATATTGCTAAGTCATTAATAGAAACGTGAAAAGTTTTGACTCCAGGATTCAAATCGATCATCTTCAACTGTGGTTTGAAGGATTCTAAAGACCCATTAAAATTTCAGAACTATGATATCCGTTGCATTTCAGTTTAGGAAGGCAGCTCCCTTAAAGCTGCTTGGTAAGAAAATTCAAAGAATTTTCCATGAGTTCCATGAGCTTTGCCCTATCTTAAGCTCTCTATTTTTAATCACTATTTAATCACTAAGTTGGATGGAAGTGACAGGTCCCCACGCCCACCTCTGTCATCACGTCCAGATCCTCCTCTGGATCCAAACACACCGCGATCACGATCGTAGCCATTCATCCGGCTGTCACGATCATATCCATTCATATAGCCATTACCTCCACGAGAGTCCCAGCTGGGGGAATCTTTAGCAGAGAATAAAAAGTTAAACAATTAAAGTGTTAAATGTCACTTGTGCCAGCAAATAATTTTTGCAAGCTCCACTGTAACAGTGTGACTTTTTTTGCCAGAAATTTACATTTAAGGGCACCTTTCTTTAAAAAAAAGGGCAACTTGGCCTGAAATAATTAAAATTGCATTTTTATCTGCATCTATGTTCACAAAAGCTGCAAAAGTTTATGGATACTTGATTATGTAGCTGAACTAACTTTAAGTTTTGTACTATATTTGTACTTTAGCTAGGTACCTTGTATACCAATATTGCTGCCATGCAGTAAGTTGAACCACATTTTAAAAAATGGTCAATTTTAAGCAAGCCCAGCACTAAACTCAAGGTCCAATGCTAAGCTCAAAGATACAATTTATTAAGCACATAGCAATTTTAAAAAGCAAAATTCTGACTAGCCAATGCTAATATGTGCATTTTTTCAGATCAGTTTTTTTAAAGAAAAAGCTGCTTGTACAGTATGTTAGAAGTCTGCAACTATTGTTAGAAAGTTCATGAAAAAAATCCTATCTGTGTTGATCACCGGGACCAGAGGTTAAGGCATTCTGAGTCATGCTGCAGCCCATCCTCAGAGTACAAGTCTGAAAGCTCAGTCCTCTGGCCCAATGACCAACACAGATTGGATTCTGCAACATTATCTTGGGACACATAGTTGCCTTCATTCGTGAGTTCCAGTAAAAGGTTAGTTATCTGGTATATCTTTACAAACATTGTGAAAAGTTTCAGAATTATACCTTGGTTAATTTCCTATGGAAAATGTGAAGAGCTCTGACTATAAAGAGTAGCTAGGATTCTCGGGGGGGGGGGGGATATTTGCTACAACTAGAGCTAAAGGAATTTTCCCCAAAAACCAGGAAAGATTGAAACAAACAATGCTTTCCTGTTTCTCCACAGGCCTCCAATCCTAAATCTAGAAAGGGAAGTTTAAGGAAAACGGAATATTATAAACTATTTTCCTCTTCAAAAGATCACATTAGTCCAGTGCTTCCCAAACTTTGTCCTATTGTATCTGACAATATTTAATATACCAACGAATTTTATTTTTAAAATCTGCCATTAATTTTATTACAGTATTTTGAATAAACTATTCAAATATATGATCTTTTTAAATCTTTCAGAAATTTATCCAGTTTATAGATAAAATACAGATATTAATAGTGGGAGAAGTACTAAGCCACCTGCTGAATAATTACCTTGAAAAATTCAGCACATTGTTAACGTATAGCATTATATGAACATGCCCACTAAACAGAAAACCTGTGTTTTATTTTGTAACTTCGAATAGATTTACACTATTGACAAAGGAAACATTTTAACCGCATTGTTGGTGAAGAAAGTGTTAAATAGTTTTAGTACATGTAGCCATAAAAGAACCGTGGCCATAATAAACTTGGATTTAAAATTAATAAAGGTGAATTTCAAATTTTTTGTTACTATGCTGGTGTCTTTGCTGGTGTTATTAGTTTAAGAACTAATAACTTTCTCACCACGTAACGATGTGTCTACAAAAGTAGATTCTGGTACTTGCTAATTATTGGTTTTTAATAAAAATTAGCGTTGCTAAAAGTACTAAACTTTAAAAGAGCAAAAGAATTTAACATTTCTTCACTGTCTATTTTCTTAATCATGTAACACCAATTGAGAAAAGTGTTAAATTGAGGGGAAGAAGGCATGGCATGCCTGAGAATGTGCTTGAAAGAAAAAGCTCAAACTGTTAGTTAACTGCAAGTTACCGCTTAGAGGCATGCTCCCAAACGACAAACTTTCAAATCACCCCAGCCTGACACCAACTTACAGCTTCTCGGTGGTGGCATCGAATTGGAATAGTAGTTTGCTGTATAGTTATGGATATTGTATGCTGCAAAAAGAGCCATGAAAACTCCCAGCATTATGATTCAGTTTGAAAGCATATTAAAACAGTCTGTTATGGAATGTCTCCAACCAGTGTTAACAACTTTTTGGCATCCTTATTCCAAAATGTAAAGTTTCTACAAATATATCAGCTTACCTTTGGTGACAGTAGAGTTCACATTTGGAGAAGTAGAAGAAGCAAGTCTCTTGAATTTTTGTGGCCGACATGAGGACACCCCCCTCCCCAATCATCTAACAGAGTGCTTAAAAAAAGGAAGGAGCTGGCCAATCAACAGCTTAGAACAGTCAAAAATATCAAACATTTCTCACTACTTCCAAGCATGTTTCAGTCCAATATAAAGCTGGCTTTTATTCACTCACTCAAAATAGTATTACAAATCTTCTCTTTGATTGCTTTTAAGTACCCTCACCCATAGTAATATCCTTTTGGGGAAGATTAGCCCAAGCAGCTACCCACCTTCATTTAAGAGGTCTGTTTGATTTTCTGCTTGTAACAAGACTTTTTAAAAAACTCTTCTCCCTAATCTAGTAAAAGGCCCAAAAATTACCGCATGAATTTAAATGTCACTCTGAAGTAACAAGAACCACTGCCCACTTCAGGTCTTTCAGTGAACCCTCCCACAAGGTCCAAGTATGTTTTAGATCTGGGGTGTCAAACTGTCACACGCAGGCCACACCTACCCAGCTCCCCGAAGGGAAGTCACGAAATGTCACATGACAGCAATGTGATGCTGGGAATTTGACACTTGTGTGTTAGATCACTCCCAATCAGCATAGTTAATATTTACAGTATAAGCCAAAATGTATGAAAAACACTAGAAAATTACTAAAAATCATTCTAATGACATTTTCCTTGTTTATTAGAATAGGTGAGGGTGCACTAATTTATTACCGTATTTTTCGGACTACAAGACGCTCTGAAGTATAAGGTGCACCTAGCTTTTGGGGAGGAAAACAAAAAACAAAAATCTGCCTCTGCCTCCCAGCAATTTGCCTCCTTGTAGCAAACAGTATAGCCAGCTTCAGGACAGCCTGATTTAGCACGAGCAGCTGATTGGCAGTTGGATCTGCCTCCCAGAATACCTATCAGCTGTCATCAGGCTGTGTGGATTGCTGCTGCCCATTGGTGCCATCGCTGCTGTCACCTATCACAGTCTCCATGTGCCCCATTTTCAGCCCATTCGAGGCAGTGGGGATTGCCGCCGCCTATAAGAAGCCGAAAACAGGATGCACTGAGGCTGAAAATGGGGCAAGCGGAGGTGCACAGGTGACAGCAGCAATGGGCACCAACAGCACCAATGGGCAGCAGCGATCCCCACAGCCTGGAACAGCTGATAGATGGTATTCCAGGAGGCCGATCCAACCGCCAATCAGCTGCTCATGCTAATTCAGGCTGTGCTGAAGCTGACCACGCCATTTGCTGTAAGGAGATAAATTTCTGTAAGGCAGAGGCCGAAGGGCGGGAGCCGGTGGGGCTTCAGCAACATTCGCTGTATAAAACACACGGACAATTCCATCCACTTTGGGGGGGGGGGGGAGTGCATCTTATACTCTGAAAAGTATGGTAATCTCTGTTATGTGTTCACAATTTTTAAAGTTTCTGAATTCTATTAACTTTTTACACATGTGAACCCATAGGCTAAGATTAGCTATTTATGGTTATGGAAATTGTGGCAGTCAAAACAGTTTTTCAAATTCTACCAAGTTCTAGCTTACAGTAAGTACCACAGTGAAGACAAGAAACAGCCAAAACGTAGTCCGATATCTGCTCTAGTTTCAACAATGGCAGAAATGCTATATATTCAAATCTTCTACAATTTTCAGTAACAGTTGAATGAGTTAAGGGTCTACAGCTCAGTGAACCACATGACAATATTCCTATAATTTTAAATTTAAAAATGGAAGGTTGGCCTAAATCAACTGTTAAGAACCAATAAAAATGGCATTTTGGCACTTAAACCAAAAATTGTTAAATGTAACTGCCACAAGACTACAACTACATAGAAACAAACTTGATTTATTTTGCCCATTATTGTCAACTTAAAATAATCTTCCCTCCCAAAAATTGGGGGCAAGCAACTTTCTTGCAAATCACAAAAAAATGTAAAAAGAGCTATCTACCCCTAACAAAGCTTCCATTAAATGTTTACCTTTTATTTATTTAGTTGCTAACAAGATTGAATTCCAGAAATATGGATCCTGAGAAAATTCAAGAATGTGATTATCATTTCTACAGCCTTTTTGGATCATTAAGGGTTAAAATACTATACTATAATTTTATCTAGTATTTTTAATAACTAATTTTAACTGCCAATTAACAGCTTTAAAAACTTCCTTCTATGAAGTTTTAAATTTCTAGCCCTATAGGAGATTGACACAGCAACGAATAGGCTTTTTGAAAGAACAGCAGCCACACTAAACAGGGAAAGGCCTGGGTCTCTGCTTACTTCCATTTCTTTATTACTAATGTTTTCAAAATGTTTCATTTCATCATGGATCATTTCATAATTGCAATACGAATTATAATTATCAATGATGTCATTCCACATTCCACAATACTTGACCATGAATTTGATCATAACTTTCAGAAGAAACAGTATTTTCTGTTGGCCCGGTGTCATCATTGTTCCGGTTGTAGCAAATTACATTATTACTTAACTAGCTTTACTGCTTAAGTGAAAATGCAACTCTCAATCACTAGCCTACTAACTGTATTACACTCAAGCTGAATTTTCTCTTGCAACCTTCATACTGTAAAAAATATGACTGAGTTAGTGTGCAAATTCAATTATTTATATGCTTCCTTGCCACTTATAACCACAGATATCACTTCGAAGCTTAGTACAGGATTTTACTAATATTTAATGTTTTGGGATGTTGTAATGCATATCCACCTATGAATCAAGTTTAAATGAAGCACTATTACTTCACAATTGAAATCTGTATCAACAAACATACCCTGCTTTGAAGCTTCTCTATTTCGCAAATGAGGAGGAATGTACCGGCCTTCTGGAAGAAAAAATACTTGTTACTTTAAAAAACTTTGCTAGCTAGAACATTCACAATCCATCACAGTATTTTTCTTATACTTTTCATGATTGGAAGCTGTTAGTTTATAACTTTTACTTGGCTATCAAGGACAGAGAACTTCTAAAACAGTAGAATAATTTATAAAGTGTAGTTATGTAATAACCTGCCATTAAGAGATCAAGTTACTAAGAATCAAGTTTTTAAAAAAATCCCATTAATGGTTATATTGTAGCATTTTCCTTTGAAACCCATTTATCCCACTAAGCAAGCCAATATTGCCAGAACTTTAAAAATACAGTACTGGAACTCAGTCAACAGTGGTTCTTTGGCAGTATAAAAGGAATAAGATAGCACTGGTAGGTGACAGTCCAGTCCAACAATCTCCTCTATTCTTCAAATATATTCTGGAAAAGTTACAGAATTCATAAATTGAATGAGTGATGATCTGATCAAACAACACTGGATTTAGGAAGCATGCAGCCCTTAACAGTTTTTTTGAAGTTCAACTGTCCAGCAAGATTAAAAAAACATTATTTAACATTAAATATGCATAACAAATACAAATACTGGTGTGGGAACAGAATAGTAGCTTGATTTTGAAGCAATAGATGCTCTTTTTACTGAAATGATAGGCCACCCATAAGACATATTAACCCTAGAAACATATTCTTGAATTATGTACTTACTACTTGCTGTTCCTCCTCCACTCTGAGAGTCTGAGGAATTCAAGTCTAGACCAGCAAACTTAAAAACACACAGAAGTTATTATTAGTTACATTTTCAAATGAAAACCTGCCAAGTTTTAGCTTTGACTCAAAATAATATCAAGCAACTTTCATTTGTTTTATCAGTACTTATTTATAGAATACAGCAATTAAAGTGGTGTACCACCAGAGTATTTTATATTGAAATTAAACATGCCAATTGTTTCCCAATAACTACCAGACAGTTTTAAAAAGCTTGTTTTGCATAGAAGCAAATTCTCCCCACCACTTCTTTTAATGTTTTATGGCAGATTTGATTTCTTTGAGCAAAATTACATTAAATACTTATATGCTATAGGAGCCTTATGTAGTAAATCACAGCTTTACATTGCATTAGATATATCGATTATTTATTTATTTTAAAAAGTGCGTAAGCATAAACATATATTTTGATCTTAGTCTAAATACCCTCGTCCAAAATCGCAAACTACGGGCCGCCTCCCCGGACCAGACAAATCTAGCTGGGTCGTTTCCTGCCTGCTGCGTTTTCAGGCCGCAGCCGCGGCATTCCAGCTCTGCCGCAGCGAAGGGCGAGTGCGCTTTCCTAGCCCGCCGCTAATCCGGTGGCAGCGTCACACGCCTGCTCTTATTTCCCTGACCGGCTCCCTTATCCATTTCGGGAGCTGGTTCTAGCCCACACCGCCCGCAAGACTTTGCTCTGCCACCGCTCTCGACCAAGGGCAAGAATGGAAGCGGGGAGCGGAGCTATGCAACCAGCGTAAAGGAGAAGAGGGAGAATCCGCCTTTCCAGGCGAGGTACCACCCTCTTCCTCCCCCCTTTCCGATAGGGGCCTCGAGGACAAAGGAGATGGGGGCGCGCGCGTCTGTGTACATGCGCGCGCACCCAACACGGGAAGCAAGAGCGGCAGCAGTAGCTAAGTGGCTCCCGCTCCCCGGCTGGGAAACAGCGCACGCGCTTCCCCCATCCTCCCATTTCGTCACCGCTCGATGGCCGCCGTGGTCCCCCGCCCGCTGCAGTTCGAAGCCACCGCCGCCAGGGGGCCCGGCAGATGTAACACACTCGCCAGAGCCGCACAAAGCCCCGGAACAGGCCCGGCCTGTCTCACACGGCCCAGGGGCGCTTCACCCTATCCTTTACGCCTCGCCGCGATTCTCCCTTGCCCTTCAACAACCCCCCACCACCACCCTTCATTTTCCGGCCTACAACGATTTGAGCCCAAGCCGCCAAAATTGCGGCCTCCAAAAAAGGAACTGCGTCACAGTAAAATGCGCCACCAAAACCGTGCCGGACTGGTGGAGCGCGGGAAGATAGTAGGGTATCACAAGGGCAAAGGAGACTACAAGAGGGCCCCGAAGCCAGATCGGCCACCAATGGGGGAGGGGCGAGAAGCCCTCGCTATTCCGGGCCCACCCTTGAGTTTTTCCCTTGAGTTCCCTCACCTGCTGATCTAGACCGAGGGCATTTTCCACTGCCACATGACTCATAACGAGAGATCGTTCCGGGAGGTCCCGCTCCGCGTAGAGAAACTCGAATTCACTAGAAGTAATATACGCCTCGCCTACAACAGTTCCACCTCCTCCGTCTTAGAATCGCTTCTCTAACTGAAACACCCCCAGTTCGACCCGGGCCTTTATATATTCCTCCGCCCCCTCGCAGCCGCCGTGCTGACTTCAGCGCGCAAGCCACGCCCCTTCTTCCTCCTTTCGATCCCCTCCCCCCACCTCTGCTTGCTGCAAAAGGTATCGCGGGGAGAACTCTCCGCTCCGCATTAAGAGGTGGGGGGAGGGTGAAGAAATCCCAAGACTACCGCGAGAACTAAAGTAAATTCTGGACTCCTTCCGATTCAGGAGGCGTTAGATGATACCGCGAGGCTTCCCTACACAAAGTTTATAGCGCTATTCACGCGAGATTCCCCCTCCTTTAGCCACCCCCTCCCTTCTGTTTTCGTTTCATAAAAACTCTAGTGGTTCAACCGGTTCCTGCAAGATCTCGCGAGAGATCTGTCAAAAGAAATCTGCTCTTGGCAACAGTCTCCCTAGGTCACGTGAACAACCCTGCTTAGTCTAGCCGCCATCTTAGATTATGAGCGGCTTTTGCTGCTGCAGTGGCGCAGCTCTGGGTCGCGAAAAGGGAGATGGGAGGGATTCTGTGAGGGGCCTGAAGCTTATGTCTGGAGGATTGCAAAAAAACAGCACGAGAGTATATGAGTATGTCATGGAGGTATGATGTGACTCGTTTCTCCCTTGTGTGTGACCTAAATAGCGGTACCCTGGCAACAACGAGGATGGGTAATAAGTCCTCCCTCCTCTTTCTCGCAGACCCGCAGAATCGCCGAACAATGAAGGGATAATGAGCTTTGTGCCTGCTCCCGCGTTCCTCATCAAGGGTAAATCCTATTTGATAACACGTCACCGTTACTCCCACAGATATTTTAAGGCCATGCCGTTTTTCAAGTACTATTTTTGCCAGGTCTCATCTATGCTGCAAAAATACTGATGACCGTCACATGGCAGCAAAGGGACATTTTTCTGTCAGGCCGATACTCTGGCATCTGATTTTTTTTCTCAACTGTTTTCTTTCTGGGGCGAAGTTGAATCTCAGAACAGTAAATAATATTGGCTGCAGAAGCACAGCGATTCACTTTTAGATAGACTGCTGTATCAGCACTGGTTGTCCTATCTAGTAATTATGGGATAGTCAAAGAGGACAACCAAATACAGTTCAGAACAGCTATTTCTTCTAAAAGTGGCCCACATGTATCTTACCAGTTTTAAAGTAAGGTACAAAAAACTGGATAAAATTTAAGAATTCAATCTGGGTGGGTCATTGGGACCAGAAATATAGACCACACTGCTGAAGAGAAGTTCCGTGAAGATGGACTCTGAAAACTCAGAGGACTAAACCTTTGGTGCTGGTGACCAACCCAGATTGGATCCTGCAACATTATCCTGGGAATGTATATTCGCCTTCATTCTGATAAAACTTCAGGATTCATGTACTGCCATAGTTACATTATGTTGCAGCACTTGAAAAGCTAGTTAAGCAGGGTAGTACGTGGATAGAAGACCATCAAGCAATACAAGGGCTGTTGGCTAATCTAAAACAAAAAATATCCCAGCAATGATAGACCACTTCAATATTATTGCTAAGACTGTTCATCAAGTCTCCAGAGAGACTTATTCTCTATCATTGAAATAACTAGGTTTGCTGATGAGAATTAAGATTAAGTTACTCAGTTGTTAATTCCTGATAATTATAAATCATACACAAGGAAGTCATTTTTGTTCTAAGCTACAGTTGTCTTTATTATCAAGAAGTATTTCTTGGTTCTGTACTGATTAGTATTTTCCCATCTGTTTTGATCTTGAGTCTGTTTTCTGAACCTCTCGCTTTCAAATCTGGTCACAGCCATCCAAATTCTGCCTAGATGATTATATAAAAAAGACTGCTATTTGTAACCACCCACCTTTTAATTTGTAACATTGCTTATATGCTGTTTTTATGCTTTTAATATTTTGATTGTACACTGCCTAGAGTCCCTCTGTGAGGGAGATTGGCGAGTCCTAAATATGATAAATATTTGTAAAATGAGATTCCACTTGGTAAAAAAATTAGAAGATGTCACTAAAATGACATTATAAAATGCAACAAACTGTCAAACATGGTAAAAATAGTTATCTCAATCTAGTTGAGATCAATGGGGCAAGTTGGAAAATAACCATTTCTATAAATCCAGTACGAATCAACAGAAATTCTGTACAATAAAGTGTTCAATTGTATGTATGCTAATAAGGGAAAAATCTGCCCATGGATTCTATTTTTACTAGAAAAATTACATACAGTATATCTACATTGTAAGCCAACAAGAGTCTCTGAACTACTGGGTAGAAATGTGGAAAATAAATAGCATAAGAACCTCAAAGATAGGGTCTGCTTATCTGATCATGTCTTAAAATATGTCTTGAATTTTAACTCATGCTCTGAATTTCATGCACTTATTTGTGAAGTAGAAACTTTAGTTTCCCAGAAACCATAGCAACAGTTAGTCTTAGTATTCTCATATCCATCAATAGCAGCTGCATACAGAAAGAAAAGAGTACTGAAAAAGTTACCTTTACAATAAGCTTAATGGATCAGTTTTCTTCTGCTCCAATCATCTTTCAGAAGCATTCCCTATTCTTTTTCAGATTCCAAGCAGTTCAATTTTATACCATGTTACGGATCAAAGGATATGATTTTCAGGTGTGTTTTTTTCCAAACATTACTAGCATTTTCTTCTTTAATTTTGTTCTGAAAAGAGAAATAAATTGTATGGAAAAAAAACCCTTCTTTTGCATTATCACAAATTATATAAATGTCTAGGTTTCAGGAAGCTGTTTTGGTTGTTGATTATTTTCCAGTTAGGCTTCTGGTGTTGTAAAATGGCAGTTCAAGGAGTATAAAAAGCACAACAGTTTAGTCTATGATTGCCGCTAGGCAATTTTGCATTCTGGATTTAATAGGCTTGGAGATGCTTTAGAAGGCCATGAGCATCATTTCTTCATTTGACTATCCTTTCATTGGTCATTTGATATACATTGACGGAGAAGTATATGGAAAGGCCTGTTTGCTAAGTATTATTAATAAAGACACATTTATCTGCATTCTGTCTCTTAAATTCCTTACAACAGTATTATTACTACAGGAAGAAAACAGATTTGGTAGCCACTGAACTAATTCAAAACACTATTATAGTCCAAGACCTATCATAAAGGCAAAATGCAACAAATAAAATAGAAATGTAAAACTATATAAAATAAAACTCTGAATCAGGTAGTAACGTGACAAAAGCACCAGGAAACTTTTAAAAGCCATAGTTATTGATAAGAATTTTGTAACATTAGAGATACCTGAAAATAAAAGAAATTATAACCTCATAATTACCGTAGCAATTATGTTTATTGGCAATTGGGGCTATGAGTTTCAATTGCCATTTGGATATATAGCAGATATTTTAATAATACTGTGTTTTCCCGAAAATAAGACCTAGCCTGTTTTTAGCATGCTCCTAATATAAGCCTTGCCCCCAAAATAAGCCCTAGTTAAGGTTGTCATCAGCCAGGGCACGTGACCAGCACCAGAGATGGTGTCCGGTAGCAGCCACAACCTGCACAGCACAGGTGAGTTGATTACCTGTCCAAGCAGTAGATGGAGGCAAAGATGCAGGGAAGAAAGGTAGATGATTTGGATGCTTCACATGGGCCGCAGGAAAGCTGAGAGTCAGGATAGAGCGGGAAGCTAATTGTGTGACAGCACCAGCAACACACACAGGCAGAGGTGCAGGAGGGAAGGCAGGCAATCCCAATGCTCCGCACTGGCCACAAGCATGCTGAGAGATGCGAAGATGAGCATCCCGCAACCGGCCGCCCACTCCATCCCACCATCTCTTGGCTTGCCTGTGGCCTGTGCCACGAGTCGGGATTGCGTACCTCCCCTGTGCCCCTGCCTATGCTGCCGATGTTGTTGCACGAAGATGAGCCTCCCACAGCCGGCTGCCAACTCCAGCCCACCAACTCGTCTTTCCCATGGCCCACACAGCGTGGCCCAATTTCATGCCTCCCCCTGCATTTCATCGTCGTCTGCTGCTTGGACAGGTAATCAACTCAACTGCTGCGCAAGCTGCACAGCCCCAGAGTGCGCTGAGCAAGAGCGTAGTGGGCTATGGCTGCTGCCAGACAATGTCAGCCCCCATGCGCTCGCTGCCTTTTGTCTGCATGCTTGGGGGGCACCCAGCCAGGCTGATCAGCCTGAAATCGTGTTCCCCCAAAAATAAGCCACAGTGCTTATTTTGGAGCCCCAAAAAATATAAGACTGAGTCTTATTTTCAGGGAAACATGGTATGATGCATAGCTCAAGCAGGTTTGACTTTCATTCAAAAGGTTACTATATTTGCTAATTGTCATCCTGATGGTTAATACCCCATTTATGTCAAAGTAAAGTTTTCTGTGGAGACCATATAAATTATTTAAATTATTAATTTTATTAATAGGGTTTGGGGAGGGCAATTATGCAATAGAAAAGATGGAAAATTCTGGCTGCCAATTTAAATCCTGATTCCTCTGCTTTAATTTAGCCACAATTTTATCCAGACAAAGAAACTGCCAACGAGGAAAGGCCACAATATACCAAGTCATTGCTAATTTGTCTCTAGGATAGAGCCAGACCTGTTAAGCAAGGTGAGATGGACCAGGAATTGTTGCTATAGCTAAACTTTTGAGTTGGTAGAGTCTTCATCAAACCCCAAAAGGAGATGCAATTTAATCCTAACCATATACAAACATTAGATGAGTGAGGAACATTATAACTTTTAGGAATTTTGATTAAATGATGTCTAAGCTAAGGATCTCCTTACAGATGCACAGCTGCTAATCAAAACATACTCAAATAATTCAGTCATGGATGGGCTGTAGTTATTTTCAAGTTGATTTATGAACTTAACAATGAATTTAAAACATGAAAGAGGAGCTTTTTAAACAAAACTCTTGCCTGAATTGACCAGCTGTTAAAAGTTTGAAATTGAACATCCAAGAATTAACATGTTCAGTTCACTTATCCTCTATTGTCCATCTAACTGGAGTCTTAAAATACTTCCTAGAAAACATTGTTGGAAAAAAAAATCAGTTCCAGTTCCAAGCCGGGAATAAAATGGAGGAAAATTAAGAAATAAAATTAAGAAATAAAGGTCCGTTTATTGATGAGCAGAAACAACATACACAGCGTGCAGTCCTGGGACAGCTGACAAAATGGAGTTGAGAGTTAATGGGTTTTTATACCTTCTTGATTCCTATGGGTCATGTAGGGGTCATGGCTGGCTATAGGCAAAAGGGGAAATACAAATCCTAGGTGTTTGAGTTCATCTTGTCAATCTTTCGCTTGCCAAATTGTGCGGTTTTTCTGGAGTTTCTGTCTGACCCAGACCTTCTTAATCAGTGGTTCTCAACCTTCCTAATGCCGTGACCCTTTAATACAGTTCCTCATGTTGTGGTGACCCCCAACCAGGGGTGGGGTTTAAATTTTTTTACTACCGGTTCTGTGGGTGTGGCTTATTTTGTGGGCGTGGCTTGGAGGTCATGTGACTGGGTGGGCGTGGCTAGCTGGTCATGTGACCGGGTGGC
>JANHZT010008590.1:20683-36866 GCA_032468215.1 Stegonotus admiraltiensis | reverse complement strand
TCAACCTTGAGCCTGGTGAGAATTGAACTCGCAGTAATTGCAGGCAGCTGGAAGTTAAATACTGCCTTTTAGTAGGAGCATTAGTCTCCTACGCAACTCAGGCTCCTATCTTCTCTCTTTAGTGGATCTACTGTTTCCTTGACTTTTTTCTTGTTATTTATATGTTGAAAGAAACTTTTAAAATTATCTTTGACTTTTGTTACAAGTTTTTGTTCATTCCGAGCCTTTGCTTTACTGATTTCATCTTTGCATGTTCTGGCTATTTGCTGATAATCAGACTTATCCCTCTTTCCATTTTTTGTACTTCTCCTTTTTGTCTTTCAGTTTGTCTGAGAGACCTTTGTGCAACCATTCTGGTTTCTTCATGAATTTCTTGTTTTTCTTTTTCAGTGGTATTGCATTGGACTGGGCTTTTATGATTGCATTTTTCAGAGTTTTCCATGCTTCTTGAGTTGTTTTCCACTTTAGGATTTTCATCCATGGATTATATTGTATAATCAATATTATTTTTTTATCAGGGGTGTCAAACTCGATTCCATTGAGGACTGCATCAGGGTTGTGTTTGACCTCAGGGGAGCCGGGGGCGTGGCCAGCTCAACATCACTTATGTGATCAAATGCCATTTTTGCTAGTAGTTTGTTTTGTTTGCACTCTGCCAGGGAAAACCGAGCTCAGAATGGCTGGGAGCAGCCTTCCTGGGCTCTGTTTTTGGCTGTGATGGCCTCCTGCAGCCCCA
The DNA here is from genome assembly GCA_032468215.1 of Stegonotus admiraltiensis. Classification (NCBI taxonomy): domain Eukaryota; kingdom Metazoa; phylum Chordata; class Lepidosauria; order Squamata; family Colubridae; genus Stegonotus; species Stegonotus admiraltiensis. The sequence goes on along the minus strand of JANHZT010008590.1, from coordinate 36,130 downwards.
TGCCAGTGAAAATGGAGCTCAGGATGGCCACGCTTGGCCATCCTGGGCTCAGTTTTCAGCTGCGACAGCCTCCTGCAGCCCTCTGCCAGCAAAAACAGAGGTCAGGGCAGCCGTGTCCGGCCCTCCCAGGCTCGTTTTTGGTTGTGACGGCCTGCTATAGCCCTCTGCCAGCAAAAGCTTGGTTTTTGCTGGCAGAGGCACTGCAGGCTGGTCCTTCGCTGTTTCCAGGGCAGTCCCGTGTGCCTGATCTAAGCACCCCTTGAGTTTGACACTCCTGTCCTAGATCATTTAGCAGTAAAAAAGAAATTATTCCACCATACTTTTGGACCAAACTGATTATGGGAGTTCTTTAATATGAATGAGTTCTTATTAGTCTGTTTATTTTTCCTAATCTTGTTTTGTTGTTTACTTCCAAAATTTTACTGATTGAGGTTATTTACCAACATTGTAAATAAACGGACACACATACTCACTTCTCATGTTATTGGAGATCAGGATATTTATACATAAAATTATGTGAGCTATGTAGCAAATCTACTTAAATTATCCATCAGGCATAACATTCTCACTAACAGTAGTATTTTAGAATGTTATAAAGCATTAGAATACTTGAGTGGGATAAGATCACTTAATAATTTCAACAGGAAATTATGCAGAAAAGAATTATATTGGAATAGTAATATATCTGCATTATGATATAAAAAGCAACAGTAATGTTTATGGGACTCTGGTCAGTAATGATAGGAAATTGGACAAATTTTATAAATGGTGGTAAAATAATAGAATTCCAAATTAGCTCAAGAACTGAGCATGGTCCTATAGCAAGTACACCACATACAGAGAGCGTGCATTCTTATATAGGGCTTTGGAAAGGGAGATTTTAATGAAGGGACAATTGTCCAAATCAATGAAGCAATAATTGTTTTTATGTTCCCTTTCAGGACAAAATCTTCCCAAAATAAATTAATTCAGAACTAAAGGCCTAAAAAAGAGTTTAAACAAGTAATCTGACATAATGTATAGATAAAATTGATAGTTGCAAACATAGATCAGCACCTTTATTCAATTTGGAATTGCCAAGGTTTATTATCTAATGAATATTTGTATTCTCTGAATCTTTTACAGACACCTTGCTTTGGAACATTTAAGTCATTATGGACCTTAACTGTATCTCTGACGTGACATTTAAGACCAAAAAACAACAATTTGATCTGTCTTCTCCCCAATTACTGAATGGATGTACCCAGTGGTGGGATTCAAATAATTTAACAACCGGTTCTCTGCCCTAATGATTACCAGTTCACCAACTGCTCAGAAAGTTAACAACCGGTTCCCCCGAAGTGGTGAGAACTGGCTGAATCTCACCACTGGATGTATCCAAGAAGTCATTGAAAAGGCCACAACAAAAACGAAATTTGATTTCATTTTATTAATTATAAAACTAGTCAAATTTGATTATACTATAATAATGTATTCAAGAGTATTCTTTCTGCAACATTGATCATTATAATTATCTATGTGATGAGTTGTTGAGCTCTCATGATGGTACTCAAGGCTTGCAGAGTGGGCTGTATGTAATTCTGAGGCCTCAGTTTATTAGGATGGGCGATCGAGCCCCTTTTGGCTTCGGGGTTTCGGTCTCCGGGCAGCTGTCTTTTTTCTTGACGTATTTTCTTTTCTTTTAATTTTTATCCGTAAATCGGCCAGAGCACTTGAGGAATCGGGCGGCCTCGAAACTGAATGAACAAACAAAACAAGTACATAATTAAAGGAAGTAATGCAACGAGAAATAAAGGAAAACAGGACAAACATTCTGCGCGGAACGTAAGCTGAACGCACGGAGCACATCTCAGAAGACCTTAGCGACCGAGCAAGAACGAATTCAGATTCCTGGGCACCAGAACTACATTACCCAGCAAGCACGAGAAGGCTTGGCTTGCCGCTTTCCGTCCTGGCCGGAAGGAGTTTGTATTGCCGTCATTGGCGCAGCTTTCTTTTTCCTGGGGCAGGCTCCGGCAGAGGTAAGAATGTCTCTGAAACAGGGGAGCGTTACAAGCGTATCCGTCTCCATCGGGTCTCCGTGACCCCTTCCTGGCCTCCTCTGAGTATTATTGAGCTGCTTGCCACCTTGTCGAACCTTTCAGAGCGGAGGTCGGGCATTTTCGGGCTCTCTGTAGCTAGTTAGTTTCCGCGGCAAGCGAGCGTCGGTCCCCTTTGGCCACGAGCAACATTGGAGAAATATGGCGAAAAGTTTATCTTCTCGTCTTTTTTAAATTCTCATTCCGAGCTGTTTTTGAAGCCCTTCATTTACAACATGTCAGCTTTTCAACTTTCAATTATTACACGATAATTCACAATTGATCCACTGCTCATTAAATCATTTTTACCTTTTGATCAACATTTACATTCCTTTTTCATACTGCCGCTGCGTACGAAGAACTTCAAGTTAACAGAAAAAGAACACCAGTTTCTCTTAAGATCACTTGTGCACAGAATGAGTTGGAACTCTCAAAAAATTAGGCTTATGTTTAAAAAAAACCAATGACTGTTTAACTCCTTGGATGTTTTTAAATGGCGGTTTAAGGGATGCATAAATGATAAATTGATCAGATTAAAAAGGACCATAGTTCTTTTAGGTTTGATTTAATCACTGCAAATGAAATTACAGAAAGATAAAACGTTTATATATTTGTTGAAATTTGTTTTAAAAAATGGAATACTAGGTAGAGGGAACGTTTAAATTGAGTTATAGATAGCACTGCAGTTAATATTGGTACATTGTTACTGTAAGATCAGAATTTGGCTGATCTCAAAAAAACTAGAGTTAGAACCAATTCGTATTTAGAAAGGACAACTACAGGAAAGCCCAGGCAGTACAATAGAACTTGATTGGAAAGTCAAAAATAGCCCTGAAGAATTAGTTTTAACAATTTTCAAATTATTTGTTTACCCAGTGTATATTCTGCTTTTCCCAAGGAACTCAAGGTGTCTTATTGCAAATTAAATCTTTAATTTTATCCCAGCAACCTTAAAAGGACTGAAAGAGCTAGCTTAAAGTTATGCATTAAGTTTCCAGAGCTACAGGTGGATTGATTTATGATCTTGTCAGGAGTTTAACAGTTTTTATTTTAATGATATTTGACATTGTAGTATATATTAAATAATGGACTTGTTCTTAAAGAAAAAATTCTAAATAACTGATTCCAATTGTTTTTCAGTGCACAATGGGCCGTGTAATACGAGGTCAAAGAAAAGGTGCAGGTTCTGTTTTCAGGGCCCATGTGAAACACAGAAAGGGTGCAGCAAAGCTGAGGGCTATTGATTTTGCTGAAAGACATGGCTACATCAAGGGCATTGTAAAGGCAAGTTGTGAAGTTCCTGTAAAACAAAGTAAATTTTATTAAAGTTTAAAAACAGTTTTTACTAATAAAAAAAGATAATACCAAGAGAACAGATTTACAAATAGCTAGTTTAAAATCAAAGTGAACAGAGGCTTCAGACTTTTTAAAGTGATGGTTGGATTGAAAGGTTTTTTGAGTGTCATACAAGAATTAAACTATGAATTTAAAGTTCTTATTTAAATATAGCAAACATCTGGGTGAGAATATAAAAATGCATCTAAACTTTTCACATGCATACAGACCCATCTTTTCTATTATAATCATTGCAGTGTGGGTATTAAATACATGGCACTTGAAGTACTTAGTTTTTGTGGCCTTGCAATATTATTTTGTGGGTATAAAAGCGTCATTTTGAGCTGCAGGAGCACAAGTAAATATTTTTTAAGTAAAATTGTAATATTGTTAATTGTATTTTTGAAGCCGTGCACTTCTTAAACTTCTCAAGTGTTAATTGCGTTTTTCTAGGACATCATTCATGATCCTGGTCGAGGAGCTCCTCTTGCCAAAGTTGTTTTTCGCGATCCATATAGGTTTAAAAAACGAACAGAACTGTTCATTGCAGCTGAGGGCATTCATACAGGACAGTTCGTTTATTGTGGCAAGAAAGGTAAGTAAAGACAATTGGTGGCCATTTATGATTTCTTGTAACATCTGCATACTTTGAAAACTTGATATTGGAGAAAAATACCATGAAATAGAAAAGAGAGACAGAGTCTGGCAGACCTTCAAAGCCAAGCATCTTTGTTAGGGATCAGGTGTCAAGAGCATCTGCTGCTCTCAAAAGGTTACACCCGTAGCCTTGAAGATGCTACCAAACTTGCTAACTATTTTATTGCTGTAGATCAACATGATTCTTCCTCTTGTGTAACCTGGAGGTCACTGTATTGTAAAGAGCATTTTCATTCATACAAATGCATCCCTTTCAGCTCAGCTCAACATTGGCAATGTCCTGCCTGTTGGAACAATGCCGGAAGGCACCATTATCTGCTGTCTTGAAGAGAAACCTGGAGATCGTGGAAAACTAGCTCGGGCTTCTGGAAACTATGCCACTGTTATTTCCCACAATCCTGAAACAAAGAAGACCAGGGTGAAGCTGCCTTCTGGATCTAAGAAGGTGATCTCTTCTGCAAATCGAGCAGTTGTTGGTAAATATTACCCGTAAGATTTCTGAACCTAAATATATGGTTGCAAGCTGTAATATCTGAAGTTTACACTAGGGCAACGTGGCATGGCACGGCACGGCACGGCACTGGCAGTATAAAGGTTATGAAAATGTAATGATAATTTCCTATTTCAGAAAAGAAGTAGTTATGCTGATATTTAATATGACAAACTAAGTAGGTTTTGAATTTAGTAAGTGTTGGCAAAAGTCATTAGATTATCTTTTGTGGTAATTGTACTGTTCATATTCTTGTAGGTATTGTTGCTGGTGGTGGTCGTATTGATAAACCCATCTTGAAGGCAGGGCGGGCCTACCACAAATACAAAGCAAAAAGAAATTGCTGGCCACGAGTCCGTGGTGTGGCTATGAACGTATGTAGTTTTTGTATTTATCATACTAATTTGCTTTTTACTTTGATACATTGCCTAAAAAGAAAAGGTCTCGGAGGGGACATGGGTCTGTACACTACCTATCAACATCTCCTTAACAAAGCTGCAGCTTTTCTTGGGTTTGCGTGTTAACAAGCCTAAGAAGATATGCATATACTACAGAAATAGTCTTTCGGTACATAATTTTGGTCCTAAAGGAAGACTGTGTTTTTATTTTCTATTAAAGTTAGTGATATCTTTGCAGAAGAACTGAGCTTAGTCTCCAGCACAAAATTTGATCTACACAAGCTGCTGCTTTTTGGATCGGACCTGTCTGCATACTTTCAGGATTTTCTTGGGATTCCTCCACTACTATTTGAGCCAACAAAAGATACTGCTTTTTAAAGAAGGTGCCACCTTTGATGCACATCCCTAGCTCTTAATTAGGTTATTTGGTAAAGAGGATAAAAAGAAAATTGAAGGAAGTGGAAAATAGAGAAGACTTTTTATAATATAGCTTTATGAAAGATTGGTTTTGACTTACCCATATTTCCCCAAAAATAAGACCCAGTCTTATTTTCTTGGGCTCCAAAATAAATGCTAAACACTTATTTTCAGGGATGTCTCTCCCCCCAATGTATGGAGGCCCACTTTTGCTTGCAGCAGGCAGGAGACCATATGGTGCACCAGTGGTGGTGAGGTGGAGCTGCCACATGTGCCCTACACCGGCTTACCTCAGCCCCTGCAGCCAGGCCACCCACCTCCTGACACCTGCCTTGCCTCATGGCAGCAGCGCCACCTAGCAGGACCTTGCATGGTCGCCGGCCCACTTCTTGCAACTGCAGGAGGCCAAGTGACATGCTGTTTCTGGTGCCACAAGGCAGTTGTTGGGGCGTTGATGGCCTGTCTGCGGGGGCCCTGAGATAAACTGGTATGGGGCGCATGGGGCAGCTCCACCTCTGCCTCATCTCATGGCCACAGCACGAGCACGTTGTTTAGCCTGCTCAGTTGTGGCTGTGAGCAAGCAGAAGTAGTGAGCCAGCGGCCATATGGGCTCCTGCTGTAACTGATAGTGCTGCCACCATGAGGCAGTTGTCAGGGCATAGATAGCCTGGCTGCAGGGACCCTGAGGTAAACCAGTGCATGGGCCAGCTCCACCCCCCTCGTGTCACCTTGTGTTGGCACTGCAAGCAACCAGATAGAATGGGCAGGCGAGTGGCTGTGCAGGCACTTAAGTAGGGCTTATTTTGGGGGTAGGACTTAGGTGCACATGTAAAACATGCTAGGTCTTATTTTCAGGATAGGTCTTATTTTCGGGGAAATGATATGTGTCTCCTCCCTCAAACCTGTTGAAGTATGAAGTTGATGTTCATACTTTATTTTGAATCTTTACTCATAGCTAGCATTTTATATTGAATTCTATACTTACACTATAATACCTACTATATTGTTTGCAAGATGTTAAAGTCCCGAATGGTAATATAATACAACAAAATGTATAATATAAAATGGTAATACAACATTTAGATCAAAGCTAATACATGGCTATCAATTTAACGTTTTAAAAGCAGAAAGCAAGAGATATTACATTCTCTTCCGGCAGATTGAACCATTTCCTAAAAATTGTTAATGCTGGTTCTTGCTTGCAATGGACTGCTGTCAGAATCTTGTTTTCAGTTTGGTAACATTAACAACGTTATTTGCCTAATGGGATTTTTAATTAAGTTCCTTTAATATTTGAAATGCCTTCCTGTTCTGTCCTTGACTTTGATTGCTTCTCTTTCCCAGCCTGTAGAACATCCCTTCGGTGGTGGTAACCATCAGCACATCGGTAAGCCTTCGACTATTAGGAGGGATGCTCCTGCTGGTCGCAAAGTTGGTCTTATTGCAGCCCGACGTACTGGTAGACTACGTGGGACAAAAACTGTGCAAGAGAAGGAAAATTAAATTCTTCACTTTACTATATCCAGAAATAAATGCCATCTGATTAAAAAACGGAGTGTGAGAATTATTTTAGAAATATCTACCAAGCAATTTTATATTTAAAATTTATATGTTTATTTATATATGATCAAATATCTAAACAAAAAAGTATCATTTGTCTCCCTACCTTGGAAAATGGAACTCTGCTGATTCACCCAGATAAATATCTCTTCCAATCCACAATTCTTACAGAAGACTAAAGGGAGGAGCAATTCTGTACCTACACTATTTTCCATACAGCACAGCTGCTTTAATTTGGTCCAAATGCAGAGAGGGGATAATAGAAGTTTCATTTCATTTTTAATAAAATATCGTGTTTCTCCAAAAAGGAGGCCAGGTCTTATTTTCTTTTGACCTCCGATGGCTAGGCCTTTTTGGAGGGTTCTAATTATTGACTCACCTTGTGGCGGAGGCACCAACAGCTCTGCCCAGCAGGAACCCGCTGCTTGCCCACTTCTGCAGCCACTCGCACGCATCGCCCTGGTCTCTGTTTTGCTTTTAGATGCCTGCTGGAAGGCATCTGCAGCTGATAACTGCTCTGGATTGATCTGGAGCTCTTACCGGCTTTCAGATGCCTTTCAGCTGGCATCTAAAGGCAAAACGGAGGCTGGGGCGATGCATGCAAGTGGTGGTAAGCGGCCGCAGAAGAAGGCGAGGCAGGTGTTGGGGTGTGCAAGGCCTGGTAAGTAAGGCAGCTCCACACCTCCCTCCCCACCCTACCTTATTTTTTACCTGTGTGCCTCGTCCCACTCCCTTCATCCCAGAGTCAGTGGGGTCAGGGCTAATTTCGTGTGTAGGGCTTAATTTGATCGTATGCGCTCAAAAATGTGATCAGGCTTTTCAAGGTGGGTTGTCTTTGGAGAAACAGTAGGTAAAATTTAACTGTCCAAGGATAGGAGCTAAGCAATGCTGAACTGAAGTTCTCTGCTTACAAAGTAGGGATACACCCTGTGGTCTTCCTCTTCTCTTTTCATCTTGCATTATGTGAAGTATAATACAAATCAGAGTCTACATTGTGTGTGCCCCAGGTTTCTTGCAGTGGAATGTGACGGTTAGATGCATGTTGAAATAAGGACTGGACTTTTATTAAAGATATCCAGCTAGCAACATTCCAGGTCATTTGGGAAAGGGAGCCCAAACTAGAAGCTAATTAGGAAGACTGCCTAGTTTGCCTTTCAATATGGGAGCTTATGATCCAGCAGCCTGCAAGTGGGTGAGTTAAGATTACTTACGGATTTGATGGGTATTGTCAGTAAAAACTGCTGAGCTTCATTCCCTGCCTTTGGGAGCGATTTGATTGTACTAATACTGATCCTGGGCAGTAATTTTTTTTTTAAGTAATATATGTATCAAAATAGATCTATGGAAAATATAACATGTGGGTAAGACATCCTACATTCTGAAATTGGATGAGAAGGACATTTATAGGTTGGAGCATCAACTCATGAATGCTATAGGAGCACCTAGGCCTAGATTATATCATACAAGAAGCATTTAACAACTGTTAAAGAAAATAGGCAAGATATTCTTGAGACGAATCCTGCTACCAGAGTAGATTCTTGATATAAAGCAATTTTTTAAATTTATTTTTTGTTAAAGGGCAAAAGTTGGAAGCAAAAGTAGCTCTCTATTTTTGTAAATAACCAATCTCAAAAGCTTGTCAGTATAGCTTTGTAATATACAATAAGTAATGGGTATATTTTGTGAATTCCAGCTGCTTAATGTATCAGCATTTTGCATTCATGACTAATTTACAGTGATCTTTTGGCACGTAAGAATGTCTAATTTACTTTAGGGGTATCAAGGAGTATCTTTTAGGGTACTTTGTAGCATCAAGTGTCCAGTCAAGACAACTGCTATGGACTTTTAAAATTTATTCTAGCATAATAGCTATACCTATTCTACAGTTGGTAAATTTCTCCTGAAAATAACTCTTTTTAAAGTTTTTACAGTTTTATTTCTTATATGCATAATATAAAATGTACATTTTGTTATACATAATCATATATGTTTTCCTTAAAGAAAGCATTAAAATAAGGCATTTTAATTACATTTGAAGTTGCTCTTCTACTCTTCCCTCATTTTGCAACAAACCTTCCTCCTTTCTTTCCCTTCCTCCTACTTTCTCCTTCCTCCTCTCCTACCTCATCCTACTTCCCATTCTTTCCCCCACTCCTCTCTTCTTTCCCCCCTTCTCACCTTCTCTCCTACTCCTGTCCCCTACCCTACCCTTCCTCTCCTTTTCCCTTTCTTCCATTCCTCTCACTCCCTCTCCTCTTTCCCTCTGCTCCTCCTCTCCTTTCTATCTTCTTTGCTGTGGAATATTCTTGTTTGGTATCCAAGCAACTCCTGTATTCTAATAATATATATTTTCAGATTTTTTCTATCTATAAGTATTGTCATCATAATTGTACATTTATTCTTATAATCTTCTTTCTTCCCCCCCCATCCTCCTTTTTCATTTACTCTGGTGTCATCTTGGTTTCTATTTCTTTTTCATCTTCTCCCTCGTTTAATTTTCTATTATCTAAATCATTTATCTATCCTCTTATCTTCATATTTCTTTTCTAACCATATATAAAATCTTCCCCATGTCTTGAAATACACTGATTCCTCTTTATCTCTTATTCTTAAAGTTAATCTATTCATTTCCGCACAGTCTAAAATCTTTTTTATTACTTCACCTTCTGACGGAATTTTTTCTGTCTTCCAATTTTGTGCAAATACAATTCTTGCTGCTGTTATTATATATATAATTAAATACACATCTTCGTTACTATATCTCTCTGGGAGAATACACAATAAAAAAACTCTGGTTTTAATTCTATAGATTTATGTAATATTTCTTCCAATCATTTCTGTATTCTAGACCAATAATTTTTTGCTTCTAAACATAACCATCACATATGATAGTATGATCCCGGCAAATGCAAACCTTTCCAACATTTGGCTGATTTATCCTTAAACATCTTTGCTAATCTTTCTGGTGGTATATGCCACCTATAAAACATTTTATATACATTCAGGAGAATGGCGGTATATAAATCAAATCAAATAAATAAATAAATAAATAAATATAGATTTTCTTTATATGCAGTTGCCATTGTCAATTTATAATTCCTTTCCCATAGTTGTTGCCATTTCTCTAATTCTAAAATTTTTCACCCATGTTATCATTGTCTCTTTTACCTCTTCATCATCCAATCTAATTTGCAACAAATAATTATACAGTCTTTTAATCATTTTTTCATTCTTTCCAATCATTATCTGATCCAACACTGATTCCCCCAAATTAAAACCATATTATTTCAAGTCTTTATCATATCTTGATTGTATCTGCAGCCATGTATACCTGTCAATCTCAATCCCTTGTTTTTCTAAGTCTTGTTTCTGTTTTAATTCTCCCTTCTCTGTTAAAATGTCATTATATCTTACAATCTTGTCCATGTTAATCACATGGGAGTGTCAACGCTTCTATTGTTGAAAGCCACATTGGTACTTCCATATGCTTTTCTTTTACTCTTACCCATACTACCAACAAACCATTCCTTACACAATATCTGTGGAAGTATCCATGGATCTGATTTTTTCCACATCATAAGAAAACATGCCATTCTAGTTGTAAGTCATGTCCTTCCAAAGTCAATAGTCTTGTATTTCTCAATAAGATCCATTCTCTAATCGAAGTTACCATTGCCACTTAGTGATACAATTGCCAATTTGGTAGACCAAATCCTCTAATTCTGGAATCTTGAAGCAATTTAAGGTTAATTTTCACTTTCTTCTCTTGCCATATATATTTCCACATCATTTTATTCAAACTTTCAAAGTATTTTTTCTCCAACTTTATTGGAATTGTTTGGAAAAAAAACAACAATTTTGGCAATACATTCATTTTGATTAATGCTATTCTCCCCATTAAAGATAGTTGTAAATTTTTCCATTTTTCCAAATCTGTTTCAATTTGATTTCACTATTTGAATATCTAACTTCTCCATTAATTGCTTCTTTTGTTTTTCTCTCATATTTTTAACTATAATTTTTGTTTTATCTTTATTTATTAATTTTATTTATTTATTTATTTATTTATTTATTTATTTATTTATTTATTTAGAACTTTGGTTGCCCAAAGTTCAACTCCCACATCCATTTTTCCATTCCACACAGTCTCTCCTTTCCCTAACAGAAGATCTTGTCCTCTGTCCTGACCTCCTATACTTTCCAGGGTCTGTTGGTAGACCACAGCCTTTCTGTGGCTGGAAAAGGCACAGAGGGAGCAAGATCCAGCTGTGATTGGGAGAAGGATCCTCTCTCACACATGCACAAGCATACACACATTTCCCCCATTTTTCTGGGCTTTAAAAGTTAAAATTTAGAGGTACTCACTGTCAGGGTTCCAAGTAACACCCCCAATGAAAGAAGACTCCGAGGCTAGAAGTTCCTCAAAGTTCCACTTTACTAGAGATGTCATATTGGCACATCTGGGAAAACCCGAATCTGAAAGCTTGCAATTACCTTGCAATTACCTTTTCCCAAAGGAAAGTCAAAGTCCCTTCCCTGCACCCACATGTCCATCACATGCTCCAATCAATCCACCATCCCAACTGGAGATGTATCAATTAAAAAATGCTTGTGAGTGGACATTTCAGTACCAGTCCCAAAAGTGCTGTTTCCAAAAGGCAGCTATACTGTCTTGGGTTTTTTTTTCCTTTGAAAACACTTTGCTTCTCATCCATTCTAACTCAGAACTAAAGAAGCTTCTGTCAAGAGGACATGGCAGCCATTGCCTTGACTGGACACTTAGGTAAAGAAGGAACATGTTTTATTCTGAAAAGGAATGAAATCTAGCTTCTGACTGGCATGCATTGTTCCTTTTGGTCAGGTATTCACGAATTCCTAACAAGAAACAGCATAGTTTCTTGTTATTTTGGCCAGATTCAACATTTTTAATCCAGCAATATGGTAGTGTTGGAAGAAAAGTCAATCTGGATTCAGTTCCAAGTGGGAAGAAAGACACTGGAAACATGGAGACTGCTTGGAGAGATGGTTTAATGGTGGACAGCACTACATGGTTTGAGGTCCTATTATGTCCTGAGGGTGAAAGTCTTTTGTGTTATAGATAAACTGGCCCAGCCTTTGTCTTGTAGATAGGTTGGCACCAAAATATCTGCTGGGGAGGGGGCAGAAACATGCTGTGCCAACCACTCCTAAATGCCATTCCTCCAAGAATCCATTTAACTAATCAGTGACAATTGTGAATGAAGCAAAGAAAGAAAACCTTACAATGAATTTCCACCCTCGCTCCATAGTCTTTACAGCTGTTTTTCAGGAATTGAAAAGCATTAGGTTTGGCTTGGTGATAAGGGTGGTCAGTCAAGCTTGGGAAGGTCTGCTCCGCTCTGGTTGCTGTGATGACTTTCTAGTGGAGGGCTGGATCCAAACCCAGTTCCTGGCTAAAATGGATGGAAGGTCTCCTCTGGAGGCAGGATCTGGATCAGCGTGATCTGCTTCCACAGGTTGCAGAGTCATCTGTGCAGGACTGAAAGACATGAGAACTAGATCCCCTCCCCCCCTTTTGTGGATGAAGAAAGGCATTGTAGGAGAATAAGAGATAGAGAGATAGAGTGGGGGTGGGTAGATAGCTTGCAGGCAGAAAACACATCAGTACTACAGTTATTAAATAGATAGACCAGTTAAAACAAAATGGGGACATCACAGATGAGGAGAAAAAACTGGATTCACATGCTTCAGAAAAAGGATGGACAGATAAATGTAAGAATGAAGTTTTCCTGAAAATTAATGTAATAACCTTGGGCTGTTCTTAAAAGTACAGAGAGGAAAGAAAACTTCATCCTGTTCTGTTGGCCATGCAAGCTCAGTGTGAAGGCATTTCCATTGCTTAATTCAACATTATTTCTAACAATTTAATTATTATTATTTTTCCTTTCCTTTCCTTTCCTTTCCTAGGGATCAGAGACATTTAAGAGTTACATTTACCAGCCTGGTGGCGACGTTGTGGCAGTGCAGAGGAAAGAGGACCGTCTCCATCCTTTAACTCTGATTTTTTCATGATTGGGGACCCTTCGGGGCACGGAGAGCCTGGAGAGCCATGCGAAATAAAGGGGAAGCCTGGGGGATAGCGAGGTGAAAGGAGATCACCCGCTACAACAAAAGGAAACCCCTTAAACCTGGAGTGAAAGCGTCTGCCAGACCCGAGGCCATGATTAGTCACAGATGATGCGGAAGCAAGGATATATTTAACAGACTGTGTCATTGAAGTGAGTAAAAATATCCCAAAACTGTTATAGAAGACAAGAGACTAAAGAAAGAGTAAGTCCATGATTTTTGGTGAAAGAAGGAAGCTCAATTTGCTAGGGAATCCTCAAAGCAAGCAGCGACCCAGTGGGAAGAGCTGTGAGTCAGCAAATTAAAATAACTAAAGATTGAGAGAAGGGAGACAAAGAATTTTGTGGCAAGAACTTTAGGAGGAGAAGAGTAGCAAGAAAGTGGCTGGGAGAGGATTGGAAGGTGCAATTTGAACCCAGAATGAAGAAAGAGTGAAAATAGATGAAAGAGAAAAGGGAGGTAGTACAGCGAAGATGAGGGACAGCGGAGTGAGCAAGATGAGATGATGGGTGACAGACAGCTAGAAGCGGAGAAAAATTGGTGGTCCAGGAAAGCAGCGAGAGAAGTGAAAAAATCAAAGGAAAGCAAATTGAGACGGAGAAGGAGCAGCACATAGCAGAAGGTTGGAGAAAGTGGAGAAGGTGGAGAGAGACCGGGAAGCAGTGACGCAAGAAATAGGTGTGAGTGAAGAGATAGAAGGAAGAATATTCCATCATTGATCATCGGGGGTGAGGTGTTACCCCCGGTGGATAGGGCCCACAACTTGGGTGTCCTCCTGGATTCACAGTTGTCTCTGGAAGATCATGTAATGACCGTGACCAGGGGGGCATTCGCCCAGGTCCACCTTGTGCGGCAGTTGCGCCCTTACTTGGACCAAGATGCCCTTTGCACTGTTACTCATGTGCTGGTCACCTCCCGTCTTGACTACTGCAATGCTCTCTACCTATGGCTGCCCTTAAAAACCACTTGAAGGCTTCAGCTGGTGCAGAATGCAGCTGCGTGGGTTGTGATGAGAGTGTCCCGACACTCCCATGTTACACCCCTCCTGTGTGACCTGCATTGGCTACCGGTTGCCCTTCGGGTGAGGTTCAAGGTGCTGGTTATCACCTATAAAGCCCTTCATGGCCTAGGTCTGGGATATTTGTCGGACCCCCTGCAGCCAGCAACAATCTCCAATCGCCTGGTGCATTCCCACAGACAGGGCCTCCTCAGGGTGCCGTCGGCCAGACAATGTTGGCTGGTGACCCCCAGGGGGAGAGCTTTCTCTGTCTTTGGAACCAATTTCCTTTGGAGCTCCGGATGGCCCCTGACCTCCTCTTGTTCCACCGCAATTTGAAGACCTGGTTGTTCCATAGCCTGGACTGATGGGTTTTTTTCTTAACTGAATCTTAAATTGTTTTAAATTTGAATTCTAATTTTATATTGACTTTTAATGGGGAATTGTGCATTTTATTGTTGTGAGCTGCCCTGAGTCCTTGGAGATAGGGCGGCATATAAATTGCACAAATAAAATAAATAAAATAAGCGATATATTGGAGGAACAGAGAGAATACAAACGGTGACATGGAAGGAGCAGTAGGCAACAGAAGGTCAGAGAAAGTAAAAGAGACAGAAAGAGGACGGGATGCAGTGGCAACAGTGACAGGAGTGGATTGGTGGCAGACAGAGGAAGATTGGAGAACAAAACTGCCTCCTTAGAGAGACTGTGAGCTGAGTAGAAGGAAAAAAAGAAAGTGAACTGCATTGGAGAAGGAGAAGAGAGGTTCAGGAGTGGAAGAGAAAGGAGGGACAGTGGATATAGAAGAGAAAGAAAAACGAAGAAATGAAGGTTCAGAGAGAAAGTGTGAAATTAATAGGCTGCTAGCTAAATAAGGAAATATTAAAGGGATTAAATGTATAGGCTATATATAGATACTTAATATACAGATAAGAGTTATATTAATAATTGATTTAGAATTATAAGTATATATTCTTTACAATTAACTGACTGATAGTTATATATATATATATATATATTAATTAATTTGAGTATTGTGAAAATAATACTTATAGACATGTATATAAATATATAGTAGTAATGAATAATTAGAGGCTAAGAGGATTAAATTAGAGTATTAAGAGGGAATTAAGGTATAAAGGTATAAAGAAGGGTGAGTTAAGAGAACAAACAATATTATATTCAAGGTACTGCCAAGATTGGTTATAAAGGGAATTGAGTAGATTGAATAAAGTTGAGAATTAATTAAAAGAGTACTGTAAACTTGAGTAATATGACAAGCACTACAACGACAACATTGAGAACAGGAAAGAAAACAACATCAAGCCCATCGCTGACACCCTCATCCCCATCAGGTCAGAGAACAATAGAAGGAATGCTGGGGACAGAAAAACAGAGCGTAATATCAAA